>CAJUYG010000170.1:238241-271683 GCA_910591675.1 Galerucella calmariensis | reverse complement strand
TTCCCACCTCGTTGTGTAATATACTATTACATGATGGCACAGTCCGTTTTCTATTAGAATTTTTGTCATGAAAATTCACCTATTGTTTGACCTATAAGGTATATTTAGGCGAGTCGTGTGGAGACAGCACTCATCTTAAAATGTCTTTTTTACTGCATATTAATAACTCAAACTTTTCCAAAAACTTCTTCCATCTCTAAATTTTTATACTGCGTATTTATAAATATACAATTCTCTTTCTCACTCAAGAAAAGTAAGAAGGTAGAAAAAATAATTTATCTACGACCACCTTTAAAATCATACATTATACATATGTTGGAATGCGTGCGTAAATGAACAACTTTTTTTATATATGTGACTTTCATTATCACACCCAAGAGCGTGCGTAAATGACCAATGCTTTTTAAATGGGGTTTTCATTTTAACACTCTTTTTTAGCTACCTACGTAATGATTAAGTTGCCTTGAATTTAGTCGTTTGTTGTATAAACTTTTGTGTTGTTGTCAGACATAGTGGAAAATATTTTCTGTTATTCAAAATTTTAATTACACTTATTTTAATTGGAAGAACCACGAGAAGAATGCATTTCTTCGGATTGCACACCACCTGAAATTAGAATTCGTTGTGTATATATTTTGTTTATAGAAAAATTTTTTTTTTGTTAACCCATTCAGAGCACATTTTTTTATTTTTTCCTCATGTGGTCGTTGATAAAGTTTTGTAGGACACTTGAGCGTGAAGTACTAGCTACGTTCGTGCCTTGCATTTTCGCAACTCGTGCGGAAAAGTATAACTTCACGCACTAGTATCATAAATAACTATTCTTTAATTTATTGCTATAGTCGTAGGTCGAAATTTTGTACAGTGACTCATCGCTCTTACTGTCCATAAAATCAGTTGCAGAAGCTAACTTCATGAGCGCATCATTTTTGAAGGGCTCTTAATAGTCCTAAATAAAAAGCATTTCTCTCTAGAATACATATGGCAACTGCGCTTTAACCAAAGTGTTGATTAGATAGCTCTGACTCACTTTACAGAATTTCGACTATCGAGTATAGAATGTAGAATGCTTTCGCGATTTTGAGCCGAGCGTAAAAAATTGCAAAAAGCTCGTTGCCCATAGCAACCGATACTACAATAGTATATTATGCAACGATCATGTAATAACCATTGCATACACTATTTTTTCTACGTAGAAATTTAGTTTTAAAAAATATATAAAAAAATGTACTACCCGGTACGCGAACCCGGAATGTACAGATCGATAGAAACCTCAAACAATACCAACTGTACTATTTTCATTTATAAAATTGAAATTGGCAGATTTATAATAAAAAAATCGTCATTTAGACTCCGTTTCTCGAGTTGTTGATGTTGCCATGGTAACTTTAAAAAACGCGCGTTTTTTAAAGTTCACCAATAAAAAAACGCAATTGTATTGACACTGACAGTCATATATAAAAAAATACTTGTGACAGTGGGGATCATAGAGCAACCAGGCTAGGTAGTATTTGACAGGTACTTGAAATAAGAGGTATAAATTTATCAATAATTATTTATAATATATATTCAAGGGATTGAAGAAAAACTGTATATGTATTGCGAGCTAAAAGTGAAATTATTATTCTCAAGCAATAATTCCTAACTTTTCTCCTCCTAATACATAAAAAAACTATTTACATTTACACAAAAACTTGATCTATGCAAGTTTTTTGCGTAGCTCTTGTTGGATTCTTTGTAGTTAATACATAGGTATCCAAATTCCCTTAAATAATCAAAAACTGACTAATATAAATAAATTGTATATCATTCTTAATTTATTTAACATAGTTACCAATCGTCATCACTTTTGATAAAGTAAGTGTTTTTACTAAATTGTTTATCAAAACATATCCAATAATTTCGAATTAAAATAATCAATTGATTAAACTTTGTCACATAGATTTCGGTTCCACTCCTTTATAGTACCTAGTTGTTTTCTAAAAAGATATCTAAATCTAAAACGATCGACGTTTGACAACAGCGCACCATACAAAACCATTCTCAATGAGACGCATCCGGTGTTGCCGGCGCCACGAAAAGTAACCAGTGCAGAATTAATTTAAATTTCTGATCAATGACTAATAATTTCACCAAGAGATTGAATTTGTTGAATATTATTTCAGTTAATTAAAACAGCAGCTCATGCATTTAATTTCCGTTCTATAAATCTTTTTGGGTATAGTTTTATGCGATTTCAATCCGCCTATCTCTTTTATTAATTTCGTATAATTGATTTTTAGTTTCGTGTATATATGGACGTAATATTTTTAATGCTGCTTTTTAGTCGTATATCCCCTTTAAGTTATATTGCGGACTATGACGGTATCGTATCGAATTACAGTCGAACAAAGAGCCGACAACTTTAAGTTCGCACAATATCTATTACGTCAAGTATACCTTTCTGTTATTCTGCTTGATTGTATCCAATTTCTTACCAATTTTTCGTTTGATTAGATCTAACATTTCCTAAATTCTAAAAAATTCAATCTAAATGGTTCTGCACAACCAAAATTACTAAGTAAGGTAGATAGATAAGTAGCTAATTACATAATAATATTGTATTCTCACCAAATTTACTTCGCTATTTCTTACAGGGCGAAATTAATCAATAAATGAAGACTTATCCTACTTATTCACTTATTTGTTTGATTTATATTTTCCTTCTTTCCTTTCCCTTCCTTAAATATTTATATTTCATGTTTGTTTGAATTTTCCTGATTTCCCAATCCCATGTTTTTGTTTTCTCTGGAATTACTTATCAATATTGTAATTTGTGAACCAGTTTTTGATAATTCTGTATTATTCTCAAGTACTCGTTGTCAGATGAATATCAAATTACCACTCCCTATAGAATTTTTATAACTCATCCATGCACTTAGTTCTCTAAGCTAGGAATCTTGAAGCCATTGGCGATATTGGATGCCTAACCCGAGTTTCACTGGTTACAGTACAAGCTACTTCACTCACACTTATACTTTCCACTATCTTGCACCAGTCTTGCTCTTGCTTTGTTCAATATACACCTAAACAGCTTGTCAAACATAGGACGCGAAGTGGAAATCTGACGGGCACTAGAGGGGTGTGTCCATATTTAAAAACTTTCTATGTTTGACAAACTTTACCACACACTTTTCGCATGAGTTGGGAAAATCATTTTTTCTACGACCGTATAACAAAAAATTATACCAACCCATTTTTCAAAAATTATTTCATTTCAACATATATATAAATATACAAAATATTAACTAAAAACTATACTAATTATTATAAATATTAATATTATAAACACAATGTGTTGCTTTCCGTAAATTACTTAAAATTGCCGGTCCAGTGGACCAGTGGAGTTATTTGGTGTTAACCTGTTGACTGGTCATAAATACAATACAATACAATAAAACTTACACAAATGACGTACAGACCTACTCACGAAATAGTTATTTTCCTAACAAGTGCGGAAAGTGATACTTTCCCGCACGCGACTGCAGTTGACCCGAACGACGCGGAGCGGATCAGTCAAGGACGGGAAAGACACTTTACGCATTAGTTAGGAACATTATTTTTTCTACGACCGTATATACCTACAAAAAAGTATACCAACCCGTTTTTCAAAAATTATTTTATTTTAACATACATATACAAAGCTTCAACTAAAAACTACTAATTATTATAAATATTTATATTAAGAACACAATTTGTTGCATTCTGTAAATTACTTGAAATTACCGGTCTAGTGGAGTTATTTGGTGTTAACTGGTAAGTAGATGACGTCGAAGAGGATGGCATCGGTTGCATGTCGCATAAAGATGACGATGACGGTGACAGCAACGGTTTTAAGTCATTTGTAGAAGAAAGTTACAGCTTCCGAAGCGAAAAACTATCTTGTAAGGTCAAAATTTGCATAATTTTACTTTCCCGCACTAGTGCTGGAAAGTGACACTTTCAAAGCTAGAATGCGTGCGGGAAAATGGGTTAAAACTCACAGTCGCAGAAAAAAGTTGTATCTATGTAGGTATCTATTATGCAATCAATTATCTTTTATTTATTATCTATGCTGGAAAGTGACATATGATTAATTTTTCTTTCCATATATTATATATTGAGACTATTAACAAATATTTATTCAATTTCAGGATAATGAATATTCCTAAATTTTTCCTTTAATCATTTGCACTGGAGATATTTTGTTATAATGCTTGGCAACGCCGCGCGCCGTAATCCTATTCTGTTTTTCTGTCTATACGTACACAGTCAAGCTACTAGTCAGACTCTCTTTCGCGGTTCTGAATATCGTTTCGACTTGGCATTGGCGGTATATTTTAAAATAGTGATACATACAAGTGAAGTCTGCACATACGCAGAACTGTGTTACCTTACCGTTTTCGTTGCGCCTTCTTTGATTACATTTTATGAATGTGTGTTTTCTGCCGCGTTTGTTGGTTTGTTTATTTCTGTGAATCAAATATACAGTTCATTGCAAAATATCGTTTTAACTGTTATGGAAAATTAGATACATGGTAAGTTACATGGCTAACATAATAATTAGGATAGTAATGGGATATCTACAGCCGGCTTTGTATTTCTTTAATAAAAATGCGATACCGAAGATGGAGCTCAAGGTTCAAGTATTTATTTTGTATAATAATAATTTTGATTGTAATGTTATATCGGGAACCAATTACTTAACCATTTTTAAGCGATTATAAACTTTCAATTTCAAGAGATATTTGCATTAGATTTTCAATGGCTAAACCTATTCTTGGAAAGTGCACTTCAAAATAGAAAAACGTTCATGACTACCTATATAGATTAAATCTAAATTTGAGGATATAATATGTCGTTTTTATAGTGCAACTTATAGAAGATATTTATTGTAGTGTGAGTGAAATGACCTAAAAACTATTTGTTCCTAGGTATTAACTTTTATAACATTCAAATAATGTTCACTGATTCTTGGGTAAGGTCAGTTGCATTCCGATTTTCTATACTTAGGCATAATACCTAGTTAACACATTGAAAAGACAATGGTGAAGAAGTGTCATGTTTAGTTGATTATTACAACTTCTAAATCCATTTATTTCATTCTACCTATACGAAGTTAGATAGATTGAAGGTCAATGTAGTTCATGGCAAATAAAAGTGAAAATAAGTAGAATAATATCTGTGTGACCTAAATAATTAAAAGTATATAATTCAAATTGACCGATACCTTATTTAAATAATTTAATAATGTGCCATATACCTAGGTATTTTTATTGAAAACAAAAATGAACGAAACATTGTTCAGTATCCATAACATAAAAATATGTGTAGAAATATTATTATTTAACGAAATGGTTTTAAAAAAGTATGTTGGAAATATACTTTTTCTACTACCGTGTGTAAAGTACGTACTTTAGACACATTTTCGAGTGCGTAAAACTTTATTTTACGCACTAGTGCGTAAAGAGTTTTACTTTACGCACTAGTGCGTAAAGAAAAAATTCCAATATGTATGTAGTTATAGATATCTAGTCTTATAAAAATATAGGTATAATAAACAGATATTAAATCTAAGTTTTTTTCATAAATTGGAGATAGCAACCAATAGAATTCGGTAAAGTAACCTAATAATTATTGTTAAATAATTATTGAGTACTGGAAATAATACGGTAAATAGGTATAAGTTGGCGGTGAGTGAATGACATTTCTTTGTGAATTGAATCTGACATTTAAAATTTAAATTGAGATCTTCCGACTATACCTAGAGTAAGCAATTGTATTTTATATTTAGGAATTGAATATTTTTATAAAACTATGATGTTATTTTAGATTATTATAAAAAGACTCTTCTAAAGAAAAATTTAACTTACTTTACGCACTAGTGCGTAAAGTATGTTTCTTTACGCACTAGTGCGTAAAGAAAATTACTATTAAACTTTTGTATTTCAATTAAATATTCGCTAGTAGAAAAAATATTGTATGCAATTCGTGTGTAAAGACCTTTTTTTCGACTCATGTGATTGTCGCATTCGCCTTCGGCTCATGCGACAATATTCACATTCGTCAAAAAAAAGGCTACTTTACACACTAGTTACATAAATAACTATTTCCTACGACCACATAGGAAAGTGACATATATCGCACTGACTAGTTCTATGGAAAGTGACCTTTATTCATACGCGTACGGAAAAAATTCTTATCCGTACGTGTGCGGATAAAAAAGCTGTCAAATTGAATGTTGAAATGCTAGTCTTTTTACTCCGCAAATTAATATGTATATGTGAAATGCGTATTTCCTAAGTTGATTTGTCCATATAATAATATAATATAATCTATTTATTTCATTTAAAATTAAAAAAAAAAATACCGAGCCCGGACTCGAACCACCCTACTGCTTGTCAAAAATCGAGCCCACGGATGCCTAGACCGCTCGGCCATCCCACTTTTGTAACTTATGGTTCTTGTCCAAGATACTAATAAGCGCTAAGGAAATATACACAACAGTTTATTTATTCTCCAAAATAAAATGTGTTTATATCGACATTTATTGGACTTTCATGTTATTAAAACAATAAATATCCGTTTTCAATTATTTGAACAATGAATCCTTAAAATAGCTAGTTAATACTTTCAATCTCCTACAGGTAGGCAACAAGTTAAATATTAATTCTAACTTTTTTATAAAGGTACTTTTTTCCATTGCATAAAAATCACAATTTTCTGGGCCAATTTCAAAGGTAAGTAATCAAAACCATATAAAGTATTTACAAATACACATATGTAAAACCTCTCACATCTACATAAAAAAGCAAGATTATACATGCCTAATTTGGTAAAAGTATATCGCGTGGTCGTAGGAAAAATAGTGTACATAACTTGTGCGAAAGTGACTTTTCACACTCGTGGGATTGTCTCACTCGGCTGCGCTCGTGAGACAATACTTCCCACTCGTGTGAAAAATGTCACTTTCCGCACACGTTACGTAATATACTATTTTTACTACCGTGCGCTTTAACCCACTTTCCCGCACGCATTTTAGCTTTGAAAGTGTCACTTTCCCGCACTAGTGCGGGAAAGTAAAATTATGCAAATTTTGACCTTATTAGATAGTTTTTTACTTCGGAAGTTATAACTATTCTTACACCAGGTGAATAAATAGTCCATCAAATAAAATCTACATGTTTTCTGTAAATATAAAATAATGAAAATATTTTGATATAACCTTGTACATTCTTCAAAGTAGTGTCATAAAACACCTATCAAACCACCCGGGCTTGATATAAGAAAAATATATCAAATGAAATTCTTTCATCTATCTAAATGACTTAAAATTGTTGCCGTCACCTTCATCGTCATCTTTATGTGACCTGCAAACGATGACATCCTCATCAACGTCATTCACTCACCAGTTAACACCAAATAACTCCACTGGACCGGCAATTTTAAGTAATTCACAGAATGCAACAAATTGTGTTTCTAATAATAATATTTATAATAATAATTGATAATAATAATAATAGTTTTTGGTTAAAGTTCTGTATATGCAAGTTAAAATGAAATAAATTTTGAAAAATAGGTTGATATACTTTTTTGTATATACGGTCGTAGAATATACGGTCTTAGAAAAAAACGCTTCGCGTCGTTCGGGTCAACTGCAGTCGCGTGCGGGAAAGTATCACTTTCCGCACTTGTTAGGAAAATAACTATTTTCTACGACCGTGCGTTTTAACCCATTTTCCCGCACGCATTTTAGTTTCGAAACCATCCTCATCGACGTCATCTACTTACCAGTTAACACCAAATAACTCCACTAGACCGGCAATTTCAAGTAATTTACAGAATGCAACAAATTGTGTTCTTAATTTAAATATTTATAATAATTAGTAGTTAAAGTTTTGTATATGTATGTTAAAATAAAATAATTTTTGAAAAACGGGTTGGTATACTTTTTTGTATATACGGTCGTAGAAAAAATAATGTTCCCAACTAATGCGTAAAGTGTCTTTCCCGCCCTTGACTGCTTCGCTCCGCGTCGTTCGGGTCAACTGTAGTCGCGTGCGGGAAAGTATCACTTTCCGCACTTGTTAGGAAAATAACTATTTCGTGAGTAGGTCTGTACGTCATTTGTGTAAGTTTTATTGTACTATTAGAACACTGTCAGATGTGTTGAATAATAATTTTATTAAAAAAGGACTGCGTTAATAAAAAGATAGGATTATTTTATGGAAGTTCTAGTACAAATATCCTAGTGAAGGAAGTACAAAATGACAGATCACACAGAGATAATCAAATTCAGAAAAAACACCTACCAATAATAGGTACCTATAATAATGATTCTAAAAAGAAATGAGTATAAATTTATCGAGCAAGAATTAGTTGCGGATTGGAAGTATTGAAAAACTAGGAAACCCTTTGATACAAGAAACGAAATTGAATTAAATTGTAAGATAAATGGATAATTACTCCAAAAGAAAGATCTGGTTAACAGAAAAGATGTAAGGAAGGATTGTTACGAGGGGATTTTAGGGAGAGTAAGAAAATTAGGAGGAAAAATTGGGAGATTAAGAACTCGGGTGTTTAGTTCGTGGTTTGGAATATAGTTTAATAAATAATCGTACTTGGCAAAATTGCAGAGTAGAACCGACTTGGGTCTATCGTTGAGTGATAATATAAGAAGACTTAAAGAAATGTAAAATTTTGTCCGTACCTATGGATATCCCATCGTTACCCCAACTATTCATTGAAATTGGTACTGTATGTACGCGACGCCGACGCGGTATAAACATGGAACATTCATTGCTCTTGTCCCAACTTGCCTCGGATCGTCACTATCTCTGGTTTCGGACGGCTTTACGTTTGTTTTCTGAAATTTATTTCTTTTAAAAGCGGCAGTTTGTTTAGTTCACAACATAAAATATTTACAAATTTATATCGTTATATAAATAAAGAATAAAAAATATAAGTAGTTACATGCATGAAAATATTTAATTTTATTGATGAACATACATCACAGTTGAAGTCACAAATATACTAATTTTCTTAGAATATGAATTTGAAAATTTCGAAAAAGTAATGGTAGATACCTATGTATGAAATGTTGAAAATTTCGGAAAAGTAGACAAAAATTAATAAGTTTGAATACCTATGTCATTAAGTATTTTTGATCTGGTGCTCGACATTTCTTTTAAAAACTAACGAAAAAGATTTAAACTGTCATAAAACACTCACGAATCTCTTGAAAACTGTCAAACATTCTACAGAAAATATTGGGTCTGCCTACTTGGGTATTTGAAAATCAAAGTTTCCATCGGTCAATTTTTCAGTTTTATAACCAAAAAATCAGTGTTATAATGAGTATCATTATGGAACTGAAAATTGGCATTTAATTAACAACTTCTATACTATAAGTGAATTTTTAATTTTTTTTGACATACTTTTTGGGTAAGCTACTATACTTGCAAATGGATCGCACACCCATAATAAAGATTTAATTTTAGTTATCAAGTTTTAGCTAGTTATCATTACGTGTTTTTTTTTATAAAAATATTTCAATGCAAACACAAATTACCGTGAAATGTACCGGAAGTCTAAAAAAATACAATTATTGAAACCTTGGCAAAATTTCAATACTTTGCATGACAAAATTTTTTACATAATGCGCAAGGTTATTTCTTAAACTCAAAAACCTTGAAACCTTTATTGCTGCACAGTTAAAAAGAATCTGTAGATTTAAATAAAAACGTATCTAAGGTCATAATCAATTTTCATTTAAAAAAAAACTGCTAGTTGCCGCTTAAATGTGTTGTGTTAAATCAAGACGATGTTACTCTGGAAATTAACTGCCATGTCATGCGGTTTCTGATAAGTACCTACACAATTAGAGAATATAATACTGATATAATAACTACATGCAAACCCGAGTGCAAACCATATCATGAGAGAATAATTGATATCGCACTGTTTGGACCTTTACTTTGTGGAATCGTGGAATCTACTCAAATTAGGTTCTTTTTTTAATGGAACTAACTGTTTCTAAACAATTCCACTTTAATGAAAAAATGTATATGAAAAGTACTCGGAAAAGTATAAATAATTAGATAATTTAGGTCAGCGGTGCACCCCTAAAATAACGCATAGAAAAGCGAGCTAACGGATCCCGAAGTGGTGCCAGGATGAAACCTATTGCAGTACAAATACATTTCAAAATAGCAAGAAGCTAATACAGAGATTTTATTTATTATATTTTTGACAAAAACAAACAAACAATCAACTTAACGTTCGAAAAATGCTTACTTTTTCGGGGGATTTAAGGTCGAAAAATCACTAAAAATCGTAATTTAAAAAAAAATTCTGCTAAAGCTTTTTGAACTTTCCGTGTCACAAATTACTCGTTATTTCTAAAATAAAGTTTTACAGGAGTTCGGCCCTGGCAGCAGTCAGACCCGCACGGTTTATATCGTGTCTGAATTAAATTTCAAAGTTCAACAAGTAAAAGTTATCAAATATTCTTCCCAAAGTGCAGTGAGTTTCCATACCTCATAAGGCTTAGCGGAAGAAAGCCTTATTTCAAATTGAGATAGTGAGTAGCAGAACAAACATAATAACATATAACATAGTGGTGCTAACACAACAAATCATTATCTCTTCGTACATTTCAAGTTTTTCAATACTGACAGTAATTACCATCCTTTCAACCAGTTCCTAGAGTACAGGTCCGTACTCGGGAGCTAGTGATGAACAAATTAAATCCAATTAAATTAATCATCCCATCATGGCAAACAACACTATAAACCCAACAATAAACTCAACCCCAACTTATTCAAACATATTAACTCAACATCCCACCTTCAAATTTCCAACAAAAAAACAGGCAATTATTTTTCAATCAATCGAAGGAATCAAAATCCATGATTACATCGTAGCAGTGGGAAAACTAATCCAACCAAAAAACATCATATTCTCATCCAGAGTCCCAAACGGACGAATCTGCATTTACCTAGCCAGCGAGGAGATTGTAGACATTTTTATGAATGAACATAAATCAGTCACCATAGACGGTCTCACCCTTGATGCCAGAAGATTAATCACTCCTTCACGAAGATTATTGATTTCCAACGTCTGCCCCACCATCCCGCATAATATAATAGATACATATTTACACAATGTAGGAATAAAACCAGTATCCAAACTATCATTCCTTCGTGTCGGCATGCAAGAATCAGAATACAAGCATGTCCTCAGTTTCCGAAGACAAATGTACATATATCCACCAGACCATCCCATCCCAGAATCGCTCCTTATAACCCACGAAAACACACAATACAGAATATTTTTATCCTTAGATAGTTTTCACTGCTCCATCTGTAATCAAATAGGTCATATCTCATCTGACTGTCCTCGTCCAGCTAATTCCTCGGGTCAAACCGAAGACATGGAAGTTGCTCCCTCTACTTCATCACATGTTCCTGACAGCCAGCCAGTAGTCCCCCTGATTACTGATACAAATCCTGGTGGTATTAGCACCCCTCTAGAAGAAAATCAATCAAATATTAATACTCCTGCTTACCAAATAGAAACGGTCACAGCTCAAATCCATAACATTGCCTCGCAAACATCAACAAAGCGTACTTTATCAGACTCCCCACTCTCCACTCCAGAACCACAAAACTCCCCTACTGACTCAGCAGACCCCTTTGTAAAACCAAAAAGTAGGAGGAAGAAAATCAAATCCAAGTCGGAAATGACTGAAAAACCAGCTATCTCAATCTTACTGGAATCAACGAAACCACTTTTTGAATCTGAATCCTGTCTACTAAGCTTCGATGAATTTGTAGATTTTCTTGAAAACTCGAAAGGCACCAACGATATAATATCAGTTGCGAAAAACTACACCAACGAAATTGAGAGTCTAATAACTCTCCTCACAAAACTGTACCCACTTATCCAAGACAAACCTACAAAATCTAGAATAACCCGAATTAAAAAGAAATTACATAAAAATTTATTTGAAGGTATAACTGAAGACAGCGACGCATCCTCATTTACTGATGATACTGACCGTCTCACTCTTCGCTCTTTAAAAGAAAATAATTAACACATTCATCTTGCAGTGGAATGTAAACGGGTATTTTACCCGATTAGACATGCTACAACTCTTGATCAAGGAAAATTCTCCTCTCGTGATTGCTCTACAAGAAACCCGTTTCAATTTATCACAACATAGCCCAAAAAATTACAATGGCTTTTTCTCTAATAGACAGCACCAGAATATAAATAGTGGTGGAGTAGCCATTTTTGTAAGAAACAGCCTAGAATCTTCAGAAATACCCTTAAATACAAGCTTGGAAGCGGTAGCTGTATCCATTTTATACCGAAGTAAAATCAACGTTTGTAATATATATGTCCCACATCCTAAAAACCTCGACCTCAGAGAAATTGAAAAAATAATAGAGCAAATTCCGTCTCCAAAAATAATACTAGGAGATTTCAACTGTCACAATGTTATTTGGGGTTCAGAAACCACAAGTAAAGAAGGCCAAATATTTGAAAATATTATCAACAACCAGAAACTAAACTTACTCAATACTGGCAGTGAAACCAGATTTAATGCATTCACTGGAAAAGCGTCTGCAATAGACTTATCACTTTGCGACCCTTCTTTATCAGCTCATTTATCCTGGGAGGTTGCTGAATGTCTCTACACAAGCGATCACTGGCCTATTTTCATCAAACATCTGAATGATCCTTCAATATACCGATGCTTTCGTTCAAGTACATGGAAGATTTCTCAGGCAAACTAGGAGTTATTTTCCGAAAACATCCTAGACAACCTTCAAAAGCTCAACTTTTCTGAAAACATAAATCTTACCATAGAATCTTTTAACTCAATGATATTAAATTCCGCTCATGAATCAATCAAGAAAAATAGTCCCAGCCGCAACAAGGCAGTAGTGCCATGGTGGAACTTAGACATAGCACAAACAATTAAAGCATGCAAACACGCCTACAACCGTCTTAAAAAACACAACACACCCGAAAACCTACTAGCATTCAAAAATCTACGCGCAAAAAAGAGATACCTAATAAAAAAATCAAAAAAGGAATCCTGGTCACACTATGTCTCTTCAATTAACGAACTTACGCCTTTGCCAGTCATATGGAAAAAAATTCGAGCAATCAACTCATGTCGAAACTATGATGGAATTAGCACATTAACAGTAAATAACGTAAATATTTCAGATAACCATGAAATCGCCAAAACCTTCGCAGAAATTTATGAAAAGTACTCTACTCGTCCTAATAATAAGCCAACAAACGAAGATCATATTCAAATATTACTCGAAAATAACCATTTGAATTCGCCTATATCGATGGAAGAACTTACTGAAGCCATAAATACATCAAAAAATTCCACTCCAGGTATTGATGATATTCCTCTAATTTTTCTATCCAAGCTTCCTACACCAGCCAAAACAATTCTTCTTGAAATTTATAACAAAATATTCTCTTCTCATCTGTTTCCCGATATTTGGCGAAAAGCTATAATACTCCCAATATTGAAACCAAACAAACCCAAAAATGATCCTATTTCTTACAGACCGATATCACTAACTTGTAACAGCTGCAAACTCATAGAAAAAATTATAAACAAAAGACTACTCTGGCATCTAGAAAAAGAAAACCTAATTTCCCAAAATCAAAGCGCATTCCGATCTAACCGCTCAACTCTCGATAGTATGGTTATTTTGGACACAGACATAAAGGAGGCTTTTGCTAACAAACAAAAAGTAATTGCTGTATTTTTTGATATCAACAAGGCTTACGATCAAACAAGGACCCCACACATAACAAATACCTTACTCAATTGGGGAATCCAGGGAAATATTTTGGCTTTTATAAAAAATTTTTTGCATAAAAGATCCTTCCAAGTGAAGGCAAATAATGTACTATCTAATTCCAAAACATTACCTAATGGACTACCACAAGGATCGGTGCTGAGCGTCACTTTATTCTTGATTGCTATTAATGACATACTGAATCAAATTCGACTTCCAGTTAAAGCTCTCCTGTATGCAGATGACCTTATACTCTACACTCAATCCAATAACCTGAACTCAGCTGCTAATTTGCTCCAAAAATCAATTTATAAACTAGAAGAATGGCTGAAACAAACTGGACTACAATTCTCCACTGAGAAATCAAAATATCTAATTTTCGATAAGAGAAAAAATGCAGATAGAGTATCCTTGAAAATAAACAACCAAGAGATATCATATTGTGAAACCATAAGATTCTTAGGAATTAATCTGGATCCACAACTGAAATGGAACGCGCACATAAAATCGATACAAACGACCGTACAATCCAGACTCAATTTAATTAAATGCCTGTCGAATCACACATGGGGATCAGATACTACAACTTTAATCCGTATCTACAACTACCTCATCAGAAGTAAACTCGACTACGGAGCTATTATTTATGACTCAGCTTCTAAAGCCCAACTGCAAAAAATTGATGCAATTCAAAATACTGCCCTTAGAACAGCCACTGGAGCCTACAGAACAAGTCCCATTCCTAGCCTACAAGTTATATCCCAAGAAATGCCACTGGACCTAAGACGCAAATACCAGATGTTATGCTATGCTTCTAGAGTTTCAGCAAACAAATTAAACCCTGCATTCTTCTCTCTCTTCCCAACCCATTCAAACTATCTTTTTTCAAACATGAAAAACTACAACCATATTCCTCTCTCTGAAAAGCTCAAGCGATCAGGTTTTGACCTTAAAAACTTCACGTTAACTATACCATTTTTATTCAAAGAACCACCTTGGCTAATAAAAACTCCCACCTACAATACTTCCCTAAATACACTACCCAAACACTCCAGTAATTCCACCTTAATCCAAACCCGCTTTCTGGAGATAATAAACACATACAAAAACTACCAGATAATATATACAGATGCTTCCAAAACATCAACAGGAGTAGGAGCGGCAGTTATCTTTAACAAGGAAAAGCACGGACTGCGCCTACCAGCAATCTGTAGTTCTTTCACAGGAGAAAGTCTAGCTGTTCTCCACTCACTAGAGATATCCCTAACCATGAATAAGGATACGTTGATAATCACTGACTCACTCAGTGTTATAGAAAGTCTCCAATCCATTTATTCAAAAAACGTAATGATGCAGAAAATCAAAACAACACTTTCCCAACTCCAATCTAAAGGCCAAACTACAAAATTTCTCTGGGTGCCATCTCACACAGGTATTAAAGGAAACGAGGAAGCTGACCAATCTGCCAAAAACTTTTCTAACAACCCTGCGGTAGCATTGATAAATATAGTTCCTAGCCAAGACCATAAAGAATCTATAAAAAATACATAATCAACGAATGGCAGCTAAGATGGAATTTGAACCCCCGCAATAAACTTTCTCAAATAATACCCGATGTATCTAAAGCTCCTTCCTTACCAAACAATAGATCCGATCAGGTGAAGACCATTAGGCTTAGAATTGGACACACCAGAATAACCCACCAATACCTGATCTCCAAAGAAGACATTCCTCTGTGTGATCGGTGCCAGTGCGTTAAATCTGTGAAGCATATTATTTCAGAGTGCCCTCATCTTAATTATATGCGTAATTTGTGTGGTGTTTCGGATAATATAAAGACAGCTCTTACGGACAAATTAGATGAAACCCTAAAATTTCTGAAGTCGATTAACATTTATAAGCTCTAGACTCTATATTTTTTTATGTGAATCCTATATGTATTTAAACTGCCAATGACCCAAGTGGTTGACGCAGTGTATGTGAAAAATAAAAAAAAAAAAAAAAGTTTTACAATATTAGTTTCTCTAACCACCGGTTCGGAATCGCCGGTATAACATAAAAATGGGAACCTGTATGTAAGCTAATTTATTTATCTAAAAAGTAACATGTGGTACAACCTTGACGCTTCGTTGTTACCATCTTCTACCAGCATGTGGGTCATCAATTTTAATAACTATTATGAGTAATTTTATACTTCTAGTTTTTTTTATATTCACACCACTGAAAGCTAACGGAACCCGCATATATTTTTTTATTTTCATCTAATAAAGCAGTGGCATGTGTGCATTGAAACGATAAAGCAGTGTTGCCAATTTACTTTTCAATCTCCATAAATTATTTATTTTTTTCAATTTAGTACTTGCAGCAATTCAATAAAAAATTAAATTCATGTCGAAATGAACAATTTGTAATGTAAGTTAACAACCGTGAAACACTGGAAATAAAACAGATACAAGGGAATGTCGGCGCTACTGTTGTTAGGTACTATGGCTCTCGCTATGGCTACTAGTAAATTGTTACGTCGTTTGTAGTTCTCAAGATATGAAGATGAAGATATTGATGATATTGACAAAGAAAGTTGGACATTTCTTGAAATTGTGGGTATTCCTTGAGGTTTTACATTTGAATTTTAGCGTTTTTTCTGAAGTTTAATCGTTGTTTAATCAGTATTGTTTTTCACCGGCCACGTTAGTAGAATTTTCATTGTAATTGATAGTATCAATTATTTTCGAGCTAGCTATAGCATTGAGTAATTCATGAGATCTTTCATTATTATGAATACTATACCTACCTCGTACTATACCAAATCACCACCTAGCAATCTTCCGCAGTGAAGGGTTATTTCTCGGGTTATTTGAAACAACAACGATCCTGGTGGATTCCAAAATAATCGCGGGAAGGTGCATTTTATCAACAGGACTATCAAGCAGCAGACGTATTTTGATACGCCTAAAATGACCAGTAATATGATATTCTTGATTATTTCGTTAGCAACATCATGTGGCAAAGCATACGCATTTTATAATATGACCAATTTCATAATATACCTGCGATATATATGTTTGCTTTTGAAAATAAACCTGACCTTGTATAAATGAAGCTAGATATAGGATACTAAAGACTCAAATCGTGGTCAGTAAATGAAAAATCAAATTGAAAACATCAAGGTAACAACCAGATTCATGCAACGCAGTCACAAAATTGTTGCACAACCACAATTTGTATCGTTTTTAATGATTATCCCAAACTTCAAACCACATAAAAATGGGTTTCCTCTATTTTTCGTCAAATGCAGTTTGTTTGAAAAACCAAAATAAGTTCTTAGATATACCTATTGTAAAAATAAATAAACTTTCATAACGTTTATTTTGGTCAATTAGGGAGTAACTAAATAGTAGGAATTACTAGGGAATTAGCAGGCATTACTGCGGAATTAGGAGGCGTTAGTTGAGAATTAGGAAGCACTACTGGGGAATTAGAGGGCATTACTGAGGAATTTGTAGGCATTAAGGAATTGAAATTGAGAGTAATGCCCAAATTGGAAATTGGTGTCCACAATTCTTCCAAGCAGCCGGGGTAAGGCTATTATGAGACCTGAAAACATATATTTGGTCTGGTTGAACACTAAATAAAATATCGAAAACTTGATGTTTATTGCTTTATTTTTCCCACTTCGGTCATTATATGGTCCATTTTTTGACATTTCTCTTAGTTTAACTTAGACTATTTGATTGTTATTATTGTAATATCAATCTAATGTTGAGTAATTTTTAATGAAATAATAAAAATAAAAATAAAAATAACAAAAAATATGCCGCCAAAAACTGTAAAATCTTCTTTTTCGGCTGTTCGGAAGTTCACAACCATCTGATTTGTGTTAGAGGTACTGATGGGACTCTCAAGGTGGCGCCACCGGTACAAATAGAGGGCGCCATGGGTCAGTTTCCCATCTATAAGTATGTTTTATCTATGATCTAAAGGAGATGTCTTCTAGTGACCTGTCCACCTTCCTGAGGACAGGATGGACAATGACCTAGGAGGACAATTCCTCGGGAGGATGTACAATGGGTCACATGTGGCCTAAGTGCTGTGAGCCTACACACTCACCCTCCCTACTCTACAGATACAGATCTATGATCTGCATCAGTGTTTTTGAATAGATGAGGCTTTTACTTGATGAAGATCCATACTAAACGATGAAATAAAACACTTTAAGGGCGAGTTGTACAAAACACTTGAACTTGGTTTAATGATAACTGATGTTTAGACTGTGGCTGGTTGATGTACTTATTATCAACAATTAATCTCCCAAGAGATAATAACAAATCATAAGAATGTACATATAGGTATTAATCCAAAAAAACTAGATCCGGTACTAGAAATTGTTATTGTCCCTGAGACAACACTGCAATTTAGTAAGAAATTCAGAAAATATTTTAAACTGGCAACATCGCGGCCATACCGAGTTAAAGGTCCAAGGTCATTGAAGACGAAGCTGAAAATCGTTTGATTTTTTACCAGGATTCGTATCTGTTCTTTTTATAATCTGTGGTATAATATTAGTGCTTCGCTTTTGTTTGCAGCTGATACACTGATGATGAATTGAAAAAGTCAAAGTACTCAAGTGACAGATGAAAAAAAACTTCAAAAATCTTTTCAAATGCATTCTTATGTTATCATTATTATCAATTTTTTGTGTGTCTTTCCCTTTTTACATTATTTGGTAGGTATGTTTTGTCTATATTATTTTTTTGCGATTGAATAAGTCGAGTTATAGTTGAATAAGTGTATGTAATTCTTGGCTTTTAATTGAATTACCAATTCTCAGATTTTGTTTTATTAACACATTTTACTTAATCAAAATAAAAATATATTATCACCAAGTAAATATTGTCTTTACATAAGATAGTGCCTTTTTGTTTACTGTTTAAATCATCGGCAAGCGACGAGAGAGCGAGGGATAATGAGTTACAAAATATTTATAAAAGTGTGTTAATGTGCATTAAAAAAATAGATTGTGGATCGTGTAAATATAGATCTTTATTTGAAGAAAATACTAGAATAATCAATTCAAACTGTTCAATTAAGTGATAAATAATTTACAAAATGTTGGGTTCTAAGGGAGAAAAATAATGACAAGGAAATTGTTTGTAATAATGTGTAGAAACATGAAAAGGTAGCTGACAGCAAGGGATTGTCAGAAGATACTTCATAAATGTTTTATAGAGATCTAATGAAAGAGACTGAAATTACGTCATTATTTTTATAAACGTTAGGGTACCTACTTATATTTTCAAAGGTAATGAAAATTTAATTGTTTTTCATATATACCTACAAACTAATTAATTTTGGCTTTATTAACCGTATTGATCTTGGTAAAGTCAGAATCGGACTTAGCTAACTGGTATAAGATCAAATCTTTTACAAAAAAGGTATACACTTAAAAATGAAATATTGAAGAGAACGGGGTATTTCATATGTAAAAAACAGACTTACCTGGAAAGTTACTAGTTTTCGAAATATTCCCATTTTAAAAATCCTGTTTAGGTCATTAAATAAATATTTTGTTTGTGGACTGTAGCACTTTTATTATTAATATAAGTAGGAATAAATTAACACATGTTTGGTTACGGCAGCCATGAATGTGTACTATTTTAAGAATTTAATTCCGAGCTTTCCAACCACTACGTGTTCATTTCCAAGGAATATATCTAAATGAGATTAGATGTAAATATTTTGTATAAATGGTAATAAATTGAACATTTCTATAATAAAAACTCAAAAGCCGAAATAATATAAAAATATAACATTTTCTTACAGTCACACATTTCTTTCCCTTCCAGAATTCACTCCTCGAGGAACGATACGATCATTCGTTATATTGCTGGTATTTCTTGTCGCACTAGCTGCCGTGAATATTTTAAAATTTCAATTTTTTAGATGTGTGTGTTTGTTTATACTAAAATAAAATATCTTCAGATTAATGAACAAGTTCATAGAAATGTCTTATTGTAATGATCTTCATGTAGGTACCTTTGTATACGGAAATTATTCATTTTAACTCTACGGCCATACAAGAACAATGGTTTTATGATAAACTAGCTGAACAGATGACACTGTAGCAGAATAGCGTCAGTCAAAATAGCGCTAGGCTGAAACAGCGGCGGACAAAATAGCGCTGGACAAAAGCATCGGAAAAAAATAGTGCAGAACAAAAACATCGTCGGACAAAATAGCACTGCGACTAAATAACGCCGGTTGAAATTAACTATAGTAATTAACTATTTCTATTGTTAATGATAATATGATGAAAATTGTAATGATCATGAACATTGCATGAATCCGCCTTTAATGATATTATAGTTTTCTTCACTTTGATCTGTCAGTTGGTCGGGAAGCGATATGTGTTGAATTGTGATGAAAAATATTGATTGTCGTTCTTATTTCTTTTTCATTTCTTATTTTCTGATATCGTTATAGACAATTACACTTTGATCTTTGTCAGCTGGTCGGGAAGCGATGTTGATTTTTCTTATGAAAACTATTGTTATGAATATTATTTATGAAAAATATTTTAATCCTCATTATGCTAATTCGTCAATGGAGCCATAACATCGGCGCAGCGGCATTTGTCGCGGAGTAATGATTTCTTATATTTTTGATGTTTTTGGTTAATACCAAAATTTACCAAAAAAATTATAAAAATTGAAAAGGATTATATCATTCTGTTAATTTTAAGTGCTATTTTGTCTGCCGCTGTTTTTCTCCAGCGCTATTTTGACTGACGCTATTATGCTACAGATCCGACCAGATAGACGTTGTCCTGTCTTGTCTTACCATATTATACATATTATAATTATTAGTTAGATTACCTTTAACTATCAGAAACTATAACTCCACAATCCAAGAATGTTTTAAAATCAGTTTTAATTGAACATTGTTTTTGCTGCACAGAAAAATTTTTAAACTTGTGAATGTTGTATGAATAACTATTTATTTGTTTATCCATATGTGTTTGAAATTTTATCCTCGATTTTATCAGATATTGTTCAGTTATAATTTGCATGTCAATTTTAGATTAGGGCTACCTACAAATTTTGTTGTTGGTCAGAAAGATAATGAAGAATTATTATAACCTTCCACAACCTCCCCATCTAATTCGATGGGACCTTATCGTCGTCATTCGCGCTCATCTAAAATAGCCTGTTGATCGGGACCGAGTGGTCTTGAGTTTCGCAAAGTATCCACGTCAGTTTTATCTTCATATGTCCTGTGTCTAGTTCCTTGTTTGCTTATGTATGTTTTGCGCTGCATCTATAGAGGCCACATTCGGATAAATGTGACTTAAGAACGACCTAATAAAGTGGTTCCACTTGTTGAAGCTGACCCTGGTTGAAATCCAGACTCACTTTACGGTTGATGTGCCTAGGTGGGTCGTCTTATTTTGTCAAATTCGCTATCCGGTAACTTTAGGTCATTAACCGGTATAACAATCGCCTGATCGAGAATCTACTGCTTCGTCTTTGTTTACTTGGTTGTCGCTTGTTTGTATTCGACTCATGGCGTCGTTCCTTTTCAGGCATCTGTCAGTTCCAGTGCAGTCTAATTGGTCAATTGGCAGTAAAACCAGGACCTCCATTAGATAGAATTGCAATATTATAGCTGTAGTATATTTGTTCACGTTCATGTTAGGTTATTTGTCTATGTTTGGTACCTCTTGGTTTTTGAATAATTTTTAGTAATACCCACTAAAACACCAACATTATTATGTATACTGTTGAAGTAGCTGAAATATATAGATATTTATTTTAAGACATACTAGAACACACACAAATATAAAATGAACTGAAATAATGTAACATGGTTAAATTTACAAGCGTTAGGAACAGGTGAATTAATAACAAATAATTTTATCATACAATAACAACGATTTGTAATTGTCACTTTACAACATTGTGAGTAACACTTGAATCTTGGTAAATATTTCACAAAGCGGTATTTATAACAATGCTGATGCATATATAGAAAAAATATCAGTGCCAAAGTTCCTATAGCATAGTGTTTATAAGCCGAAAATTGAATAATCCTGTTTTAATAATCTAAGTTCTTAACACCATTCTGTCAAAATATAAATTAGGTTACAACTCGGATTACAATCATCAATCATGTAATCCTACGTTAGCATTAGGCCACTACTGCTACTACTCGCACTGTCCCTCTGCCTGCATAGTTTAAATAATCATTTTAGTGCATTTAACTAGATGAGTGAGTGTGCAAATCTTAATCACTTACTCGACTTGGAGCTCGAGATCTCCGTCCAAGAGACTGTCTGCCTGCTCGTAGTATTTTGCAGAGGTTGCCCTTGATTCACATACCTTTGCTCCTCCTCCTCCTCCGTTTTCTTCTTTTCCTGTTTAGCGAGAGATGAAGTGCTGGTTTCAGAGTGAACTCATTTCCTGCACTTCTGCCCCATAACCGGTAACACTGCCTAAAATGGTAGTAAGGAAATCTTTTGATAGAGAATATTCTCTGCTCTCTTTGCATCTTAGAAGCTGCATCTCGTGACTGACTTTCGGACACAATTTTAAAAAGTGAGACTATGGCTACCTCAACTTCCAGAGATTTGTTTCAGGTGGTATACATGTGTCCCAGGAGCTATGGAAAGACAGGTCCACAAGTCCACACATGTTGTAGGAAGGCTACGCACAATAGAGCTTCGCCCAAATCAGTCGCTAGGGATCTGTAGGAAATGCTTAGGATACCACGAAGTTGAGCCTAGAGCTGGTGAAGACAGACCCTATTTTATACACCCGAAATTTCATCCTTTTGGGGGTAGTTATAGCCACGTGGCCTACACAGTAAAGCCAAGACCCCCGAGTGTCTTAATACTGCATACCCTCCTTTGCTAGCGGGCTACAATAGCAAGTTTGCATACGATTTCCGGTTTTAAGTTCCTTATCCCGTTTTTTATCTGCTAACCAATTATCCCTGATTTCAGGTTCAGGCAACCGATTCCTTCTGAACCCTTTGCCCGCCACCTGAGGATATCCCACAGACATAGCTAAACCATAGCTAACCGTAACAACTGTTTATAACATTACGCTTCCGTAAACGCTTCAAACCCTTGACAGTTATCCATTCATGAGAATAATTTGATAAATAATTTGCATTATTTTGTGTGTATTGTCATGAAAAAGCACGATGACAATCGATGAAATAAATAATTTAATTTGTTTAAATCTTCATTATACAGGGTGGCGCATTAGAAACAGTCCACATCAAATTTTGTGGCAGGGAAGGTTTTTGCTGCAAACCACGAAACACGTCGATTTTATTTTCGAGGGGTACAACTTTTGATAGTTAACTTATGGTTGTACGGTTATCCACCTAAAAGGGGTGACTATCACTTCGATAATCTTTAATGGCATGGGGGGTCGAGTGTCACATAATTTGAAAGGTATTTTGATTTTCTTCAAAGACATGGTAACATTTTTGACAAATGCACTTTCTTTCAATGGTCACGTGAACAAACATAATTGCAGAAACTGGAGTGATGCAAATCCTACAATTATGAGAGAAGAACATACACAGGCTCCACAAAAATTGAATGTGTGAGCTGGGGTTTTTGGAAAAATTATTTTGTGTCCGTTTTTCCTACCTCATACATGACGTGTGAATCATTTCTTAATTTTCTCGGAGACCTCATCTATCCTTAAATTGTGGAGGTAATGGAAAACAACGATCAGATCCCAGAAAATAAATTTTCTCTTTCAACAGGATAGCGCTCCACCACACTATGCAGTCCTGTACATGACTTTTTAGATCAACATTTTCTAATGCGCCACCCCGTATTTGAACCTATATTCAACTTAAAGTTGAACATAGGTTCAAATGCCGACATTTTATAAATTTTTAATTCAAGTTAATATAATGTACCTAATTTTATTAAGATATTAGTTTACTGCTTTTTAACCTTTGTAATGAGGAATCTTAAGAATGTATTGCCACTTGTATAAGCTGTACAATTAGACCTAAATTTGGCCTATTAATTATGTCACCGTACACTAACTACCGACAAGTAAATTCACTTCGTCGATTTATGGGTTACCGAAAATTTCCTTACCCCTCCCATCGTCTGGCGAGTTCTGGTTAGTTTAAATCGAGAAAGTGTTGAGTACAGGGGTAGCTCGCAATGCTAATGTGTTACTGATCGAAATTTCGGAAATATAATTTTTGTTTTGTTTTCGTTTTTGTGAGCAGATCATTGTTTTTGCTTGATCATTAAAATATTTATGCATATTTTTATTATACAGTTGTATTTAGTATAAATATTATAGTGACTTATTTCATTGCAAAATGGTATATTGTTCTGTTGATGATTGTCGCAGTAAACTGAAAGAGAGACCGTTTTTTAGATGAGCAAAAGACAAAATTAGGTAAGAAAAGAGGTAATTTAGAAGTATACAAGTTAACATTTTTTATTTTCTATATTAAATTGCAGATGTGAAGCTTGGAAAAATGCTTTGGGTTTTAAAGGAAACCACCGATATGCCAATATAACGGTGGAACAATGTTATAAAAGGATGAAAATTTGTAATTTGCATTTTTGCTTAATACAAAATCTGAATTGCTTAAAAGTACAGTTAGTTCTACGACTCTAGAGGTTGTCCGCAAGGGGGTGTTCTATCGCCAACTTTGTGAAATCTAGTAATTGACGAACAAATAACCCTTTTAAACGATGAGGGCCTTCTAACGATTGGGTATGCCGATGACATCGTCGTCCTTGTTGTTGGAAGGCACATTACCGTTCTCAGGACCTCATGCAAAGGGCTCTGAATAGGGTACATGGGTGGTGTAACGAACACGGACTTGCAGTTAATCCTGCCAAGGCTGAGATAGTTGCTTTCACCAAAAAGAGAGGTATAAGACCTGAGGGTCTACATCTTGGTGGAGTACCACTACCTGTTCAACAGGTGAAGTATCTAGGAGTGATCCTTGATAAATCACTGACATGGAAGGCTCATCTTGATAGTCACCTAAGCAAGGTGACAAACACGTATTGGGCCTGTAGGAGAGCCATTGGTCCGAGGTGGGGACTGACCCCCAAAACAATCATATGGTTTTATAGAGTGATCATGCTGCCTATTCTCACATATGCGGCTCTGGTCTGGTGGCCGAGGGTAACCTTGGTCACGGCTAGATCGCAACTGGCACGCCTTCAAAGGGTGGTCAGTCTGGGGGCAACTGGCTGCGTGAAGACTACACCAACTGCTGCGATGGAAGTGATCCTTGGTCTTTGGCCTCTTCACCATGTGATCGAGGCTGAGGCGGGGAGTGCTTTCCTGCGCATGAAGCGTCTGGGATACGTGCGAAGAGGTGAAGAGTGCAGACACGTCAAGAAGCTCCGGCTCCTGGAAGATATTCCAGTTCTGGCTCGAGCGTCTGACGAATGCTTGCGCAAGTACTACTTCGCAACCCCATACAGGGCTATGATCCGGGACAGAAGATCCTGGGATAAAGAGACGAATACACAGCCTCATGGGACTGTCTGGTTCACAGATGGCTCATGCTCTGGTGACAGAGCAGGGGCTGGAATTAATTCTAGGAACCCAAGGACACAAATCTGTATACCATTGGGTGATGGTGTATCTGCATATCAGGACGAGATATACGCTATCTTGGAATGTGCGCAGATAAACCTAGGCAGAGGTTATGTGGATCGACGCATAACCATATACACCGACAGTCAGGCAGCAATTAAAGCCCTGAGTGGATATACCATCAAGTCGGGACTTGCTGACGAATGTCGAGAACGACTTGCTGATCAGAACGCAGTGCGGCTAGAATGGATTCCGGCCCACTCTGGTTTTGAAGGCAACGAAATGGCGGATGCATTGGCTGCGGAAGGGGCGGCAGCTCCTTTCTGCGGCCCGGGCCCGACCCTCGGCCTAACAAAACAAACAATACGCAAGGAGACGAGGAAGTGACTAAGGAACCAGCACCTCGCTCATTGGAATGCTCTGCAGGGTCCTAGACAATCCAAACTTCTACTGAAGTGATGGACTAATGGACACGCTGGGGCAGCTATTGAACTACCAAGGAGTAGGTTGAGGAAGATAGCAGGACTCCTAGCAGGCACTGCTGTATGAGGAAGCACCTCTACAATCTAGGAGTAGAGGGAAGTTCCCTATGTAGGGGTTGCGGCATGACTGATGAAACGTCAGTTCATGTTCTCTTAGAGTGTCCACACTGGGCTGTATTACGCAGGCGAATCTTCGGAGTCCCTGTCATGGCTCCTGGAGACACAAGCAGGCATCCACTGAAAAAGGTTGTGGCCTTTATTGAAGGGCTCGGCTTCATGGATGACCCGCTGGATTTCCCTCCAGTGGCCTCAGTGCCGGAACCGTGACTTTAGTTTGGCTAGGTCAAGGCTCGACTGCACATTCTGTAGTAGTAGTTCTACGACTACAAATAATACTTATACTCCTCTAAAAGTGTTTACGACTGATTATAGAAATATAAAAAGTGTGGATGGGAATGCACTGGTATACGTTACTGGATACCTACTTAAAAAGTGTTTATTGCAGCATTCCTGTAACACTTGCTTAGAATTTATTAAGATAAATGATCTAGAAGGATAATCTACCGTATAGTGTTTCATCCAACATTTGAAATATGGTTGTGCCTCCCAAAATTTTTGTGGAACTCGTTATAGAATTGGAAAACATATTTATAGATCATTTTAATAAAATAGCCCCTGAATATGGTGTCGATATGAAGCTTAATAATAGCTTTAAGAATGTTAAATTGTGTCATCCTTGTACAAATTTCCCAGTTGATTATTTTTATTCATTGTATACAAGATTACGTATTTAATATACACTGAAATTTGCTAATCGTAACATTAAAACTGAAAAATTACAGAAACAACACCCCAAACTAAGTATACTTAAACATTTGTAATCATTACTTTGCTAAACATAACAATTTAATCAATAATTCACTTTATCGAATCTTAAGCTTTAATAAATGAATTTTCCTATAGTAGTATTTTGTGCCCTGAATACCTGTATCGGATTGTGCCGTAAATCAGTAATACACGTATTTAACCATACGACTGTCCCTCGTAACTGTTGTATTATCATAACAGACGAGTAGGGCGCCAGAGAAAAGTTGTACCAAAATTTTCAAACGTTCCGACGCAAGTGAATTTACTTGTCGGTAGTTAGTGTACGGTGATTATGTCTTAGTCAACGCAAAAATGGTGTTGCAGCCGTTTCTACCACAACATTGGTTTGGGAAGTTTTTCTGCCTTCGATGCAGTGGCCTGTATTTCCATAAAAGCCGGCTCTGGCATCAAATAACATAATAATTGTATATAATAATTCACAAAGTATGTTCTCCGACATCTTGGTCATGGTAGATAAAATGCAAATAGGTCTTTAGCTCTCGACATTATTCATGTCGTCAGATGAAGGAAAAAAAAGTTTTTCTGATAACTGTATTAAAAAATTCTGTTGACAACTACCGCCTGGATAGTTATTTCTAAGAAATTTAGTTTATTCCTCCAATTTTCGCCCAGCTAAGTGGCATTAAACTGTACAATATTCCCATCAGTTAACAACTAGGTGGGGTACCTCCTTCCATTTACCGGAAAATCTACCTGCTCGAGATGCGGCCAGTAACTGTAATTTAAAAGTGAATGCAATGGTTGAAAGTAACCAATTTAATTTGCATTTTTCTATAAATGAAGCCTGAGTTCATTATTTTCAATTGAAAATCTAAGTGGTTTGCAAGCAAGACATGAAAGATTCTTCGGATATTGTAAAATTGTCCATGAAATATACTGAATTAAGTGGATATTTTGTTTCGTTTTGCTGTTTTTTCAATTGGATTCGAACTTTTTGCTGTTTAAATCCATATTTATTTTTATATATAAAGTTCAAAATTTCTGTCAAAAACCAACAAAACACTTGCCGAAAGATCTACAGGATAAGGAAGACATATCCAGCAGGAAACTGCATTGAGGGATATTAAAAAATGATGAGAAAAATGCATCGCATCCTGTCGGTGCCGTTCACAAACAAGAAAGAAGGAGATTGCCTTAATTGCTGCATTTAGATATGTCCGACCGGTCCAAGATCGAGAAAATCAAGTCTGCGAGGCATTTCATGGCGGTGGTAGGCTTGCACTATGCAATTTACGAAACGCACTAAACAACAGGGAATTCTTGCTTCGCCGCCGACGAATAAATCAAGATGACCTTGGCTCCATACCAGTCAATGCAGTTTATAAATACAACACATCATGTACAAGGTGTCTGAGTAGAAAAAAAATTGGTAACATTAATGCCAAATAACTAAGAAACTTTTAAAATCCTGATGTAGCCTAATAGAACATCTCAACTATTGTGCAAATTCATTAAAATATCTCGATATGTTGATAAAATTATTGTATAGGACTTTTATTCAGAAATAAGTGTTATTATAGGGTTTCAATTATTTAAAATGTTAATTGTTGACATTTTTTAAATAATAACTGATATGGAATTGAAATAAAATCCAACAAGAGCAAAGTGTGCAGAAAATCAGGGAGTCATAGGTCTAGTAGGCGATAAAAGTTGTAGCGTTGATACAAAATGGTAGGGGACAACGTGAAACCGCCAGAATTGTTGGTAAAAGATCCTCTGTGCTGGACAAAGTGTGTACCAAGACAAGGAGAATTGTCATAACCAGACGGCCCGGATCTGGGCGAAAAAGAGATTATAGTCTTTTGTTAATTTCAAGAGGTTAGAAAGTTTATGTTAGCACAGTTAGAAGAAGGCTTCGTGGTAATGGAATTTTTATGCAGAAGTATGGCTACCGGGCCAACAATAAACCGCCAGCACCAAATTACAAAATTGAATTTTTCTGGAAATTACTTGGCATGAAACGATTATGACTGGAGGAAGGAACTCTTTACAGATTAGTCTTGTTTTTACCTCAATTGACCAAACGGACGTCAACGGATCGATTATAGATTATATTTCTGCGAAAATGTATGTTGGCAAGAAGCCATGAACTAGGGAAGATTCTTTTTAGTGCCAGTACAAAAAACCGAGCCAGTACATCGGCGATAGCGAGTTTGACTCGTGTGAATATCTAGAGGAAGTACGAGTTAGGCGGTTTAATTGGTCAGCGTGCAGTCCAGATTATAATTCCCATCGAACATGTCTGGGATGAGTTAGGGCAGCGTATCTGATGGCATACACCAACCCCAAGAACTGCCAAGCAGCAGAGATTGTTGCTTTTGCAGGAGTGAAATAACATATATGTTAGATTTGATATAATTCAGAGTATGCCACCAGTAATTAATGCAAGAGGGGGTAATACACGTTAGTCATTATCGTTATCATTATCAATACTTCCTTCATTTAGTTACGAATAACAATATTCGAACTTCGGTTAAAATGTAGAATTACGTACACATTTTTTGCTCGACAGCGTACTTGAGAAGAAAAAAATATGATATACTTATATTATTATTATTTCAACTAAATATTTAACCCAAATCTAGACGGTAGAATTATCGTATTCATTTAAATTAATAACTAAGGGTGTTACAGTGACATTAGCATTTCGGTAGGTACCTTCAACCATAACCTTCTGGAGATCGCGCGCGGACTCTCACTCCGCAACTATTTTATTTTGCCGGTAATTTCGAAAATCGGCCACGCGCGGCGATGTGATATTAAGTATCTTTCTATCACGAGTACTCCTCTCTACAGTCAGTGCTCATTGGTGCGTGCGGAGTGTAAGTCACTGATGAAATCGAGAGAGGAATTTACCCTGTGTTTATTGGAAAAGATGGAACAACTGAGTGAGCGAAACATATGACAAAAAGAAATGTAAAAACTAGGGCGGACAAATTAATAAAACATCTTCCAGGAGTAAAAAGAGCTGCGAAAAATATAAAAAGAGAAATTGATATTTGGGAGCTTTTTTTACAGATGATGTACTGAATTCGATAGTCGAAAATACAAACAAACACATTGCCATGCGTAAAGGCAATTACCAACGCGAAAGGGACGCAAAAGACACCGAAATATTAGAAATTCAAGCTCTGATTGGATTACTTTGCTTATCTGGGGTATTGAAATCTAATCGACTAAATACTGAAGAAATATGGACACAGTATGGTACTGGCGTGGAGCTGTTTCGACTGACAATGTCTCGGTGGAGATTTCGATTTCTTCTAGATCACTTACGTTTTGATGATTTGACAACTAGAGAAGAACGAAAACAAACTGACAAGCTAGCCGCTATCCGGACAGTATTTGATACAGTTTTTAGTAATTTTAATACGGCCTATACACCATTTGAATGGCTCACAATAGATGAGAAGCTAGAAGCATTTGGTGAGCGTTGCAACTTCAGGCAATATATACCTAGTAAGTAAATCTAATGAATAGAGGGGCTTGAAATATTTGCTATGGTAGACGCCAAGACTTTCTACACATGCAATATAGAGGTTTATGTAGGAAAACAGCATGAATTACCATTCCAGGCAAGTAATTCTCCTAATGCAGTGGTACAGAGATTGTGCCAACCAATAAAAGGAACCTGTCGTAATGTGTCAGTTGACAACTGGTTTACGAGTATGGAGCTACTCAATTCCCTTTATTCTAATTTTAAGCTGACTTTATTAGGTACAGTTAGAAAAAATAAATGGGAATTGCCACCTGAATTTGCAAATCCTCTGGGTCGTCTACTTTTATCATCCATGCTTGCCTTTCGTGATAACTGTACCTTAGTATCGTATACACCAAAAAAGAAAAAAAAACGTGCTGCTTTTATCAAGCATGTATTTTAACGATAAAATAAATGCTTCTACAGGAAAACCAGATATGATAATGGACTACAACTCATCTAAAGGAGGTGTTGACAGTGTAGACAAGCTATGTTTTATTCGGTACTCAATGTGTCTGGAATAAACTCTTTTGTAATTTTTTCAATGAATAATAATAGTGAGATACGACGAAGAAAGTTTTTACGATCCCTGTCATTTCAATTAGTGGTGAGCCATATTCGCCGCCGAGTGACGCAAACTACTCCTAAGGCTACGCAGTTGAGAATAAAAGAACTTTTTGGATTGGAAACACCTGCAGCACCTGAGCCCTTACCAGCAGGACAACGTTGCTGTTGCTCGTACTGTGACAAAAAAAAATAGACCTCGTTTTTTTTTGTGTTGAATGCCACAAATGTGTCTGTTTAGAGTATTCACTTGTTATATGTCATGAATGCCGCCCAGAATAAGACAAATTTCTATTTTCAATTTTTAGAATCTTTTGTGTTGTAAAATGTTTATTTTTCATTTTTTTCTAGCATAAGTTCTGTTCAAATACCAAAATCAATGTATTAGATAAATAAAAACTTATAATATACGACAATTAACTTTTATTTTTTAATTTATATTTTTTAAAAATGGCCAAACCGCAATGCTGTGGACTGCGGACTGTAAGTCCTGTAAGTCCGCGCAAGCGTTCTTTCCAAAATAATTACCGCGAGCCTCGGAAGGTTAATAATTTGCTGAATGGAATTGGTCCATTTAAATTTAAATGTATGTTGAATTTAAGGTGGGTGAACATTTTCAGATCTAACTTTGGATTTTAGCTGATCCCACGTCATATGTCTCTATAGAATAGTAGGTCCGCTGGAGGCGATAGATACACTATTTATCTCCATTTCCTAAGATCCTGGACAGATTAAGTAGTGCAATTTAAAAATAAAAAATGAATCTACTTTCATGTTTTACTACTCCGTTCATTGGGTGACCTGATTTTTCTAGGGAATAGGCATCGTCGTTGTCGTCGGGGCGAGAGTTTAGCCGGGTCGTGTCCCTCCTACCGATACCGGGTCGCTGGTTGCTAGTTCGGTGCCGTTCCAATGCCGGTAATCCAGTGACCCAATTCCGGATGTACCGGAGAATACGACAATACTGCCGAGCCGATGTAAAAACAGGTTAAAGTCAAAGAAATCGTTACTTTCAATTCGATGGTAAAGGTCGGTGCATTTCCAAGAACCTCAACTGAACAAAATAATTCACATTATCCTAAATATTATTGAAAAATCGGAATTTGAATTGTAACTTTAGCAGCTTAGATAAATGAGTAAAAATTATCACCATTCGAACAATGAACAATTCATACTTTACATTTGTTAACAACAATTATTATTTTTGTAAAACGGGGTCAATAGTTATTGTCAATAATTTTTTTACATCAATTTTTATTGTTAAACGATTATAAAAAAAATCAATGGTGGTAAACTGAGCACTTCCATCCATATTGATTGATGATTGTTTTAGGATGATTTTAATCGACGATTAGGATTAGAGTTTTGTGAAGACAAAATCGCGATGTAAAACAGTTTTTTAGATATTACGTGAGAAAAGAAACTAATAATTTGGATTTCCGCCATTATCTCAAACAGATTGTGTTTAAAAAAGTCTTATACAATTTTTATATTGTTTACTTTCTCCTAGGAATTCTTATAAAACCGCACTCCTAAAGACCACTCCCAATCCACTCTTAAACTATATCTCGTGTATAATAGTTTTTCTCGGTTTTTCTTTATTTAGTTACAACCCTAAGTTAATTGTCCCACTGATATTAGGTTCGTTCCAACCTACGATGAAACACCGTTCTGGAACCGCTTCGGAATCGTTAGGAATTGTTTTATACGCAGGCGCCAACTTTGCACCGTCCCAGAACTGATAGAGGCTGGAACGGTTTTAGGCGTACTTTATTATCGTTTAGCGACCGTTTTGTTTATGTAATAGTAACGGACAACAGTGAAACAAAAGTACTGATATATTTGTATAGCAATTATTCAAAAAAGTGGGTACGTTCGAAATAAAAAATCAAAAGATATTTTAATTTTTAATTTTTGGTTGGTGTGAAAGAAACTCCCTCATTTTTACTGGTTTCTTCAAATAAAAAATCGCTATCTCCTTCGTCATCCATAGGTGTTTCCTGAGACACAAATATTTAATTTAAGCTCATATTAATTTTTTAGTGAGGTTATTACTCTTTTTATAACGTTTTACCTCTTTAATAATTTGGTTAATACTTAATTTTTGATTTCCTATCACAATAGTTGAATTACGAACAAACACTTCATTTACGTTAATCTATAAAACAACTGACAAAATACTTACTAACAGCGCATGTCAGTCCTCACAGTTCCTTCTTTCGATCGAGTATCGAAATTACCGTTCCGTTGCGGCTCTAGAACGATCACCAAACGGTTGGAACGCAAATAGAACCGTAATATTACGGTCACGAATAGCTTGGAACGGCATTAACTATATGCACTTGCGCAGTGCCATTCTAGAGTGGTTTTTGCGAGGTTGGAACGAACCTATTGTTTTTTTTTCAACAGTAAAAACACAAGAGCTTTTTTTTATCGGATAAATTTCTCTTTGCAACGAAACAGTTTTGCCAATCACTAATTTCACGAGAAAAACTGACATGATAAAATCCGACACCGAAGATGGAGCGAGAGAGAGAGAGAGAGAGAGAGAGAGAGAGAGAGAGAGAGAGAGAG
>CAJUYG010000170.1:208227-225193 GCA_910591675.1 Galerucella calmariensis | reverse complement strand
TTTATATCTTGGGATACATCCTAAAATTTCTCCTGGAAATAGGAGTGAATGAACTACCATTTTGTGAAACTTTCCCCAGGATCTAAGGGAATACGATAGATATTTGGGTCTTAGTGAATGTCATACAAATATAAATACATACAATATCTTAGGATAGTTATTCTCAAATCCCTAAATACATAGACTGCTAAAAAAGAAATAGTAGTAGTTATAGATATTTTGTATTAAAAAAAAGTACTAGCAGCCACAATAGCATTATCCAAATCCATGACAGGGCAAACACAACGAGTATCCCGTGCGAATTGACAAAATGTTTCTCGGTTCGTTTTGTGTCCGCCCGGCCCAGTCAGTTACATTTACATATCATCATATCAACATTTTATATCAAAGAGACAAACTTAACTTTTATTAATAACAGGCACATCTGATGAAACAGGCACGTCAAAAGAATAAACTTTCCCATTACCAGCTCGATGTGAAAAAAAGTAATTCGGATTTGTTAAAGGTCTATTATACATTGATTTAATTACGTGTAAAAACATGGCTTTTATTCGAAATTACAATTCTTTGAAGTGCTGTAGTTTATCTCAGCAGGAAGTACAAAATGAACTAACTCATTTGTTTAATTCGTAAATCAAAGGGCGAGACGAGGTCAACGATAAACTTGAGGAATACGAGTAAATACTTAGGGAGAGGTAATAGTGGCGATCCTGTTTGTAACTACAATATAATATAATAATTTAATTCTTGTGGAATACATTTATTGCATACCTACAAGCATAATATGCTTAACATTTTTAACGTGTGAACTGTTGTTAATATTGTTTTAATTATTTATAGAATAATTATTATTATCTACGCCGAGTTAATAGTCCAGAAAGCAGGTATTTTACTGAAAGAGTATAATGATATTTTGGCATATCATTTGTTGTAATCTTATAACTTCCAAACACTCTGTTTATAGCGGAATACAGTTTGTTATTTATAAAGATCATTAAATATTCTCAAAATTTTACTAGTTATCATTGTGAGACAAAAATAAATAGATATTCTGAATGAAGAGTTTCTTGCAACCAATACAAAAAAATTCCATGGCTCAGAGTATGGACTGGAATAAGTGTGTACGTACCAAGAACCAAACCTCCAAAAGATTGGGAAACATGCCAAGTATCTTCCAAGCGCCCTAGGAAAGTATGCCCAGCTCATTATTGATAACATTAAAAGGCAAATAATTATCATAATGTCGTCGAATAGCAGCTGGGAAAAATTCAATGAATTAAGCGTCGTCATCTTACTGAAGGTTGCAGGCCTGGAGTACTGGGCACTCACTTGAATTGAAGCCTTCAGATATTCCAAAACTCCTTCGGCAAATAGGTCTAAAGGAAATACTAGTTTTTCTCAGGAGCTAAGTTGAGGAAATACAACAGATATTTTATTTCTCAGTGAATGTCACCCCAGTATACATACAACCAGTACAAAAAACAAACGATAATTATTAAGGCGCAAGTCAGATTCTCGTACCAATCCTTGCGATGTGTGACGTCCAGGGGTCAAAGGAGTTTCGTGAGGGGTAAACGATGGCTCTCCATGAATCAGATTTTCCTCGTACCCAAAGAAGAAACATTAAACACAGATCAAGTTTGGAAAAAACAATTAAAAAAGTGTAAGACATGACGACAAAGTTGTTTTTAACGTTGAAAATTGTTCGTAGAGGGAAGATAATTAATTTTAAAAACATGGGAAGTAGATAGCGATTGATGTACACCATGGACATTAAGGCTTTCATAGTGATATCGACGTATCCGAAATCTGGTGCATAAAAGAATATTGAAGATGAAATGATCGCAAGGGGTAACAAAAAAGCAAATTTTGATATCAATTGGAAGAGAAAAATTTACAAAGTTTATTAAACAAGCGGCCGAAAGTAAATATTGCAGTAGTTACAAAAAAATTTTGCTTAAGATTATGTAGCGTGGAGCAGAGGTCAAGAGATATGAGAAAACATCTTCAATTGTATCAAAAAGATTACTATGTGGAATCTAATATTTTTAAAATGAATAAGTCAAGTAAGTAAATTGTAGGCTAATTCGAAAATAATGGCAGCTACCTCCTTTAAGCGATTTTTTAAATTTTACGAAAAATCTGTTTTTGTTTAAAGAGCATATTGGCTTGATTGAAGCCCGTTGAGATGTTACAAATGCGTTTTTTTTTGTTTTTTGTACGATTATTGCAATGAAAGGTGAGGGTCATGTAAAATAGGCTTTTTACTGAATAGATTGTAAGAGTGGACTATTGCATCAAATATCTGGAAAATAGTGAGTGACAAAAAAATTAAGAACATTGAGTTGGAAGAAATTACTAACAATTTGAGACCCATAAGGACTTGGAATCTGTCAAAACTTAAAATATTAACAGTTGGTATCAATTTTGGTATTCCTCTTGTTATTCAATTTGTTTAATAATTGTTCATTTATTGTTTGTAACTAATTACAAACTAATTGCGACACAACCAAACTTTTAGTATCGAGCAATCAACCAGTTTCTTAACAATTTGCAAAAAGTTTTAAATCCATCCAAGCATTTTCGAATTATTTTTCGATTTTATTTTTACTTCATTAATTGGATTAGAAGTAGTAGTTGAGAATGTTTTATTTTCAATTTTATATTTATACTAAGTTGTCAAAAAAATATATTCAATATAGGAAGTGGTTTATACTTAACTGGGAAATTCTACAACTTTAAATCTAGATTAAAATATAATTTTCGTATTTTCCGCATATTCCTCGCACTCTCCTAAAAAAGTATAATACTCTATTCTCGTTATGGCAAAGCTCATTTCGTTTCATCTCATCATCAACTTCAACATCAAAACAGCGCCAAGAGAATTATTCCAGTAGGTAATTCGAATAAAGTTAAAATGAAATGAAAATCAAGTGTTGAAGCATTGACCCAGTATTCGGCCGTATACTTGATCGGTCGACACACTCAGGCGTTATAGGCCAGTGAAACTAAATTCAATGTTAATGTAATGGAGATTAATATTTTTGAAAATTCGATAAATTTGGTTTGGATACTTGTTGGTTTTCAAAAAATTATTTTGATATTATAATTGAGAGTATCAGTGGTATAATCCATAATTTTTCCTAAGTGAAAATTTGGTCTGATTTTTATGAATTCAATTTTACTGAACCATGCGTTTACAAAACAAAATAATATAGTGGAAGCATAATGTATCGAAGACAGAAAATCTCCGATGGGGAACATAATATATAAAAAAATTATTTGTAAATAAAAAATAATCTCGAAAATGAGTTGAAAAAACAATGCTCAGTACCAAGTTTTTGAAACAGTTGTTATAAGACTGTACTGAACGAAAAGATAATTTGGTTGGAAATAAATACATAGAGTATTCCATTTCCATATTCCCTTTCCATATTCCCTTTTTGTTCTTACAGTTGGCTACCGAAATGTGCCATAGAATAAATTATATGCAGACAGAAGACTCACATCTTTGGATCGGCTTTGAATGTGATACCGAGTATTTCATGAAATATTTTCTGATTTAATAAATCATTGATGTATGTATGTAGTATATTGGGGTGATATTCACTGAGACCTAAAAGATCTATTGTGTCCCCTTATTTCCTGGGGAAAGTCTCAGAGACTAGTAGCTCCTTTAGTCCTATTTCCCGGAGTAGTTTTAGGATATCTGCTGGCTTTAACTTTGGTAAATGTCCCTCTTCTATCTAGTTATCTTTTACGTGCTGCAAATATGCGGATGGAGGTTTCTTCTTCCTCCACTATTTTGCGCTTTTCCAGGTACCCACTCAGATGACAATGTTCTGTTAGGATCCCTGTTAAATTCTTAGTGCAGTTTTACTTTGACTTATGCATTCATTTGATCTCAACAGGTTGTAGTCACCCAGGAGAGTCTTTAATTGTCCAAGCCCTACTATATTTTGCCAATGGTCAGGTCTTCTCTTTTTTCGGCTTTACCCATAATGATCCTGCTTCAATTGATGTTACGAGCTAGATTCTTCCAATGGGGGATGTCGTTCCAAGCTGCCAACCCAAAAATTTTGTAATTTTTTACCTCTTTATCTTTTTACCTTTTACCGGGAAATTTTGGAACGAATTTGTCATGCCTAGATTCGCGTTGTTTAAAAATATATGTAAGCAGAGCCTTGCCTCTTCAAAACAAATATCGATATTTAAAGATCATGTCCGATTGGCTGAAATTCATGATGCTGCTCCTGATTTTATTATTTATCAATCAATATCGTCATTGGATACGAGATATGACGCAATTGAAATTTACCTTACCCAGTAATAGAAAATTCCAAAATTTTGACCTAAGTCCCCATTGTAAAAGATTTAATTATGTCAAATATATGAGAACTATTATTATAGTTTTATTCGAATATTATGTCAAATGCCAAAAAGAACTATTCTCATAAACAAGTGACTTACAATATCAATGTATTCATATATTTTTTAGTATAAATAGGTTATACTTATCATGGTTAATTGTTATCTGTTTTGTAATATTGTAATGTTTGTTTTGAATGAACTTTATTCTTATTATTATTACCACCTTGTTCCCTAAATTTAAAGTTAACAATATGGCTCAGTGCGTTAAAAGATTTGGTATATTAACTTTAGGTCACTTTTCTTGTTGTAAACTGTTAAATTATATAACTTGAGTCATTGTGTAGTTTAAATCTGACATGGCCATATTTCCAATAATTCCTTTTTTAATTTCTTCCTCCAGAAGAAAGACTCGCGGATAATGTGGAAAATAATATCTTCCTTCTTTTTACATAACCCACAAATACCCATACAAGAATAATTTGAAATAGTATACAGCTTTTTGGTTTATCACTGTAAAATGAGCTCAAACCGGTTCAATATGAGATTATAATTGATGCAATTAACGCATTACCCCTGTGCTCAAATCATTTTCGGATCAATTTCTGAGGTAAAACTAATATTCTTGAATCATTCATGCCCTAGAAATAAATTTCCGAATATTAACTCAAGAAAATTTCAAACTAATTATAGCAGGTACTGGAAGAAGTTTGTTCTGAAATACAAATGCTGGCAAGAATTCATTAAAACTAATTTAGAACATTAGAAAATGTTTTTTTCAGTAATGTGTTAAATATAAATCAGAATTAATTGATCTCTTAACTGAGATATTTGTTGTGATAATTTCATGGATAATTTCACATAGAATTGAAATGAATTGTTGTATTAACGATAGACCAATCACGCACCTTATACTGTTCGCAACATATAGCATATAGCAAACGCTAAAAGAGAATAATGCTTAAGATTTACTTGCTACACCATTTCTCCACTGTTTACTGAGCTTGTTGCATTAGTAACGGTGATACTACCCCTAGTACCTAGTACCCCTCCCTATGGGCTTCCTTTTATTATCAATATCTCCTACTTGTAATTAATAGGTTGGCTCCAACTTGCTGTAGAAATGTTCTGTATCGCTCGGGCAAGTGCTGTATTTCTTTCCCGCTAACTGATTATAGTACTGTTCTTGTGAAGGTACAATAACTACCTTCTGGAAGGGTTGACAAAGTTGATAATATGTCCATCCCTAATTTGTGTTTGCGTACTACACATTTTACTCGGCACGATTTCAGAACGGTTCATATATTTCAATTGTAACTTCGAACAAACGTAATAATGTGGCTTTCCTACGCATCTCATCTACACGCATCTACAGTTGTGACGTAACCCATTTCAACGAAACGGTGCTGGTAAAAGGTAGTATTAACAATACATGAAATGAATACACGTTAAACATGTATTGTGGAGCTGATCCTAGTAATAGTAACTAAGTTGGTAGGTACTAAATATCTCTGAACGAACTATATACGTTTGCGACACATGGGCTCTGTAGGGAGCCAATGAAAATAATTGATAAATCCCTAAAACATGGAGGAAACGTGTACCAGCAAAATACAATAGACTCATAAAAATAACAAATAATCCGGTGAAGTTCGGGAAAACAATCGCCCATTCCCAAACTGTTTTTCCACTTAAATATATATTCAATTTTAGAATTTAAAGCATTTACAAAATCTGTACATTTTTACTGGCCTATTTTATGAGTAAGTTAACATTCCTTTCCGTATTGGATTGAATGGAGTAGGATGACGAGTGAGGATGGATGACCTCAACCCGGTCTTAAATTGACGTAGGTCAAGTCCTCAACTGCCGGGGAAAGCTTGTGGATGAAGCGCCGCGCCCTTTTGTTTAAACGTTTTAGCAAATAGTGTGCTTTTCTTTTGAACTCGTATTTACACATAAGTAGCAGAGCCTTTTCGGTAGATGCTTGAATCTCTACACAAATGTGTTTATTTGAAAGTTTAAGCTTACTGATCATTTTTCACACACATTTGACCCAGAAAAGATTGACGTCATCTAGTCTGGAATTATGTTGGCAGTATTTCTCAGAAATGCATTAAAGCGAACTTTCAGCTGACAGTTTTGCTTTTGTGGTTATATCACAGAATACACCATCCCAAGAAGAAGCGAAGCTTGTGCTATTTTACAATTCATTTTCTGAGTGCATGTTTGACAGTTTCCATTTTAAGCCCGTTATCTGTCAATGACATGTGATTTTTTTGTTAACCTTAGAATTTTCTTTGTTGTAAGCTTTTTGATTATTCACATATTTTCTTGTGTTTTGAACGATAAAATGTGTTTACAAAATTACATTTATTATTAGTTATGGCGCCAAAAACTTGTGCAATTCGTGGCTGTCATTCAAGTGATGGATGATGATAATTGAAAAACACAACAAAACTTCGAAAAGTTTATGGTCGCTTTTTTTTATAACTTCGTTGTCACAGATATCAGTACATTTGGGTGTAAAATTTAATTCAGAATCTGGTGAAGTGTAACTTTTGAATATATAAATAATAAAAATTTTATATTCAAGCACCATACTTATCGTAATTCTATTCCATCATTTACTGAAATTCTTTCTATTGTAAACTGATATTATAAATATATAATCTATTATTATTGTACTTATTGGTTTTTAGACTTACCCTATCCTACATATGCTACATAAATACATACTTACACATATAATTTCGATAACAATATATAAAATAAGAATTATTTGGTTAAACAATAGCTCATTATTTTTAATAATGGATGGTACTCCAAAAACAGAAGCAAAAACTTATATTTATATATTTTTCACAATATTTGTTAAGCTGTTAAATTAACTTTAACAATTCATAAATTGAGTTTAACAATTAAAACTTTGACGAAACAAGTCATAAAAATAAACAATTATTATTTGAGATTATTTGGTTTCACTTTATTGCGTGTGGTTAACATTTAACTTACATTTTTCGAACAATTTTCTCAGTGAACTTGATCCGTTATCTGTCAACGTCAGTTTGAAGGTCACGAAATTTTGCCACCAAAACATCAAAGGATTTACGCCGGCTTTCGTTTCTTGTTAAGCTGGTGTATTCTGTGGTTATATTGATTTACTTCACTAATTCCTGCGTGCTTGTGCTTTGTTTGTGAATGTGATTGTAAAGAAATATAGTAGGGATTATCAAAATCGAAACAAAAACAGACAATAATCCAAATAACGGCAATAACGAAGAGAATTCCTATTGTCAAAATAAAATTAGATGTAGCTGTCCAAAACCAGGGAAGCAAAATTCTACTAAAATACCGGTCCATGGAGTCTAGGTATAAGAAGCACAAACTTGTATAGGACAGATGTCGAAGCAGTTTACATAACATAACACACGTCACATTCGTAGTATTTATTTCTATAAAAAAATTTAATAAATTAACAATGGGATAACCGTGTGTAGTGAAATTTTTTAAAATAAATAAATTATACACCTCAGTTCCTGGTGATTTAGTTTTTACTCATCTTTTTCGGGGTTTGTCTGTAACAACATAAATAATATGTGATTTTGTGCATTTGTTCACATAATATGCAAGTAGAGGTGTAAATTGTTTTCTCCACGACTAAATAATAACGCACAAATTATTTTCACATATTTACAATCACATTCTATTATTATCAGAATTAACGCTAAAATGAATTGAAATGAATAAATCAAATCGTCTCTTTTAAAACGTCAAATACCTAATAACTCAAATCGCTTCTGACAGCGCGTCGTTTGAAATGTCAAAATAATTATATAATCATAATTTAACGTACTATATAGAAAAAAAATGGACAACAGTAGCAATAGTGAAGATTCAATATGTGCGCCTCCCGAAATTAATTTCATTTATAAATGTAAGTTTTTCGATTAAAAACATGAGTTACGTATACATTTGCTCTTTACATTTTTATAAACAAATATGCTCTATAGCCTAGTGGTAGAAATGGTTGACTCTGGCACGGACGATCGGGGTTTGATCCTCGCTGGTTTTTTGAGTCGTGGAGAAAGTATAGTCTTTTACTTGTGTAGAATGGCTATTATTCACTTGGATAATTCCAAAACTCACTCGCTGCTCTCGCTCGTTTTGGAAACTTTATCCGAGTGAATAATAGCCATTATTCTGCACTCGTTGAAGAATATACTAATAATTATTGTTTCCATCAGTATTCTGCAACACAATTATAGTTTGGCAAGTTTATCTAAAGCTACGGGGCGTCGGTAAGAGGCGAGGAAAAACATGGCGTATATCTGTCAAACGTACAAATGGCGTACGGTACCTATTTTACCAAGTAAAACTGAAATTACAAAGGTAACTGACAATACGAACACCACTGGATAAATCAATATCAGTCAATTGACGAAGTGAGAGGGAAGAACATACGCTCGCGCTTGCCAATAAAAAGTCACCTGGTCGATAAAAATCACCAATTATGTAATCGGAGGGTGTGGTCATTATGGTTTTCGTACAACGTTGCCAGAGCTTTAAGAATCCCATAACAAATTTGGAAAAGTGTTATCTTTTAATATTCATAAATTGGAAAATAATGTCAATAGAATAAATCCAAGGAAACAAGCACATTATAAAATTAACGTTCAATCATACTTTTAATATTGTTAATAATAAAAAGAGCCATTTATAATTATTATCACTACATAATCAGTTCTTCTATTTTGTCGTATGTTTTCGACTGCATTCCTTTCACGGTTTCAGATAAACTTGCCAAAGTATATATGTATAATGATAATAAAGAATGTGAAGAAACTTACCTTTAGTCAAACATCACACCAGCTAAGCGAAATACTTATTTTTTCTTTGAAATTTGCTCAAACCTAGGTAACCTTATGAAAATAAATAAACCCTCTATTTACCTAACCTAAAATAATTTACCACGTTGTCTCTACCCTAAAATCTTTTGACCCTTTAACTATAGTAGCGCCACCAATTTCCCTTCTTTCGACGGACACTTTTCATACACAGAATTTGTGCTCCTTATATCTAGTCACCATGCACCGGTCTGTTGTTTTTAAGGTCATAGGCTACTTGTCATCACTATGGAGGGATACGTACATTAGTACACCCTACTTGGCGCACTTTTGATTGTTTTTTTCATGAAAATCTTGCTTCAAACTAAATTGGAAATACACACATTTTTTCACAACATACTCCGAATGCATGGGAGACAAACCCGTACGAGCATCGAAGTAAATTCTTCCACAACGCATGAAATTGGATGATTAAACAGTGATTAAGTATGTGTAATCTGACAATTATTGTCTTTCACAATCTCTTTCCATGTACCAACGATGTGAGCACGAAACAATTTTATATCTATACTGTTGAATCTAGTGGAGCTTTTCAATTGATATTTGAACTTATTATGCTATAGACTGCTTTAAAATCAAGGCCAATAGCATAATACGTCGACTTCGACCGCTAGTCTCCACTATAAAAACACTAATAACATCTAATATGTTCAACATGTGTTTTATCGACTGCAAATGTTGCACTTCTATTCTTTCAAACGACTTGAACAACAAAGAAGCCGTTTGAAAAACGAATGATTATTAAAACGGGTAAACTGAATCAAATGTTTGTGATCTCAACCGCACAGTTATTTGAATAATAATCAAGATATCAATTAGACCAGTTGAATGAATATCATGTAAAATAAGTAGGAGAAATTTAGTATAACTAGAACTAGGTTAAAGAAATAAAGTAAAAAATGGAAATATTGCTACTGTTCAATCACGTGCTCAAAATAATAAGATTTAACTCGAATAATTTGTAAAATTTTGCAATTTTCAAATTTCCATAGAATGAGAATTGAAATATAAACTCCAAACGTAAATCTCCTAAGAGAGTTACTTCTTGTAAACTGCCCCTTTCTCTCATAATTGCAAATAACAGGACAGATCCAACCTTAATCAGAAACTGTCATAAACGATCAGAGAATAACTGGTCATAGCAGACAACGAGTTTACTCTCTCGAAATTGCTATCACAGATTGGTCGTATATTCTGTGACAGTTTCTGATTGCGGTTGTATCAAATATACCGTAATAATATAACTCAAAGAACACTGAACACTAAGCCAGGAGAGTAAACTGTAGTGCGCATGCTCTTAAACTAGCAATTTTAATATAGCGCGCATGGGCACCTTGGGAGAATAGACATCCAGGCTGATTCACGTCGAGCTCACACTATCTATTGGAGACTACTCACACGATTTCTATAAAAATTGGCATATATGTAAAACAAAATAAGGCGAATTTATGGAAAATATTTGTCACTTCTAGTTATACCGAAAATAATCGACATCTTTGTTATTTTAAATATTCGAAATCTTCATTCAATTTTACACTAAAGACATTTAACTCCCATCGCTCTTGAAACCACGTACTCTTGTTGAATGTTGATTTTCTTCTTTCCAGTAATGCGAATTGTTTGTGTTGAAATAGTTATTTTCCTAACAAGTGCGGAAAGTGATACTTTCCCGCACGCGACTGCAGTTGACCCGAACGACGCGAAGCGGAGTTCGGGCAAGCGGTCAAGGGCGGGAAAGACACTTTACGCATAGGTTAGGAACATTATTTTTTCTACGACCGTATATACAAAAAAGTAGATCAACCTATTTTTCAAAATTTATTTTATTTTAACATGCATATACAGAACTTTAACCACAAACTATTATTATTATTATCAATTATTATTATAAATATTATTATTAGAAACACAATTGGTTGCATTCTGTGAATTACTTAAAATTGCCGGTCCAGTGGAGTTATTTGGTGTTAACTGGTGAGTGAATGACGTTGATGAGGATGTCATCGTTTGCAGGTCACATAAAGATGACGATGAAGGTGACGGCAACAATTTTAAGTCATTTGTAGATGAAAGAATTTCATTTGATATATTTGTCTTATATCAAGCCCGGGTGGTTTGATAGGTGTTTTATGACACTACTTTGAAGAATGTACAAGGTTATATCAAAATATTTTCATTATTTTATATTTACAGAACACATGTAGATTTTATTTGATGGACTATTTATTCACCTGGTGTAAGAATAGTTATAACTTCCGAAGTAAAAAACTATCTAATAAGGTCAAAATTTGCATAATTTTACTTTCCCGCACTAGTGCGGGAAAGTGACACTTTCATAGCTAAAATGCGTGCGGGAAACTGGGTTAAAGCGCACGGTAGTAGAAAAATTCCGTTTTCGCAAATTTTGATTAATGGCACCATATAAAATTCTTCAAATATTGATTATCTTCTTTAAATTTCACCAACACAAATTCTAAAAATTGTATTCTTCCATTATAGTCTGTTTGTTTTGAACTTTGAATTGGGTTAAAAGAGTATGGAGAAGGTTATCTTTTTTTTAAATTCATTGGATGGATACCATTGCTTCGGGATAAGCAGCATAGTATCCAAGAACATTGATTCCATGATCACCCTTATATACAACAGGCTTCCTGTTTTTTAACTCCTGTTTTATAACAACCAAATTGTTAAAAATTACTTTACCTGCATGCTTTATTGCTTGAACTTGAAATATATTACGAATCCGATCAGTAAGTGCAGTGTTGCCAACACAGTACAAGAAACCATACCTAAACAATCCCATATTTGTTCACAAAATCCCTCCAATTTCGAATTATGTTAAAGCTTCATAATATATTACGCCGTAGTAATAAGAATTAAATATTTAAAGAAACTTTTCATAAATATACAAAATTTTAAATATATTTATCATGTGTGTAGTAGTTTCAATAGATTTTGAGGCACAGGATAATTAAGACATGTAGGATATTCCGTATAACTCACAGGAAATCATTGGTGATTAGATAAAAATGCCCATAATAATTGTAGAATGCAGTTTACAAATCCCTTGAAAATATGTCCCAAAAAATCCCCAAAAATTCCTCCACTTAGCATCACTGTTGTGACCGGCGATCGATAAACGAGTACACAGCTTGGTATCATACTCATTGACGTCAGCAGCTTTGGAGCCTTGTAGAGGTTATTTGAAATGATTTTAAAGAACGCGGAACTTACGTTTTCCAAGTTAATATTGATTGAAAAAAGCCTTGGGTTGTGGTTTTTATACGCCACATATTAAAGAATAACAAAAATTGAAAACAATCCGTTGTTTTCTATGACCAGTTCAATTTCTGAACATTGCTGACAGTTTCTGATTATTGTTGGAACAAACCTATTGAAAATTTGATTTAAACCATGAGGCAACTGGTTTAAATACGGCACTCACCGTTCACGTTCACAGTACCTATACAGATCGCGTAATTTCTTATGGAACCTTTCTGGATTACACAAGTACGACAAGGAAAATATGATAAAAACAGCTTGAAAGAGAGAGAAAGTATAACTGTGTGCGCGCATTGGAGGCGTGTACCCAGGTCTAGGGGATGGCCGAATGTTGATTGTCCTTTACAGAGAAAGAGAATTCACTAGTAGGTGATATTCAGAACGAACAATAAACATTCGGCCAGCCCCTAGACCTAGGTACACGCCTCTGATGCGCGCGTACAATTATACTTTTTCTCTCGCTCAAGCTGTTTTTCTCATATTTTCCTTGTACTTGTGTAATCCAGAAAGGTTCCATAAGAAATTACGCGATCTGTATGTGTGTAGTACCTAGCTCTGTTTTTCTGCACAAGAAATGGATATATTTTGATTCTTGATCAAATGAGTAAACGAGATTTTCCAAGTTTTGTATATAATTGATGCTCTATTATTACACTATGAAGCATTTTTTTAATATAAGCCATGCTTTCAAATTCTATTGACCATAAAAACCGTTTTATGTTTCTTGAATGTTCATATTTTCATTTTAAAGAGCATAATATATTTTAAAAATGGTATACCTCTGTAGATTGTTTTAGTTAAACAGGTAAATTTAGCATTGTTTTATGTGATTATAAATAATTCTGTATCCACTAGTTTAAATAAACCAATCGAGTATTCTACGATTACTCGTTCAAATGTATATGGTCAACTGACAAATATAATAAAACTACTTTTTTATTCCAAAACGAGTTTTAGTCCGGTTTTCTTGGAAGAGAATCCAGTTTTGAATGTCTCCGAAAACCAGTTGCTTGTTATTTATCTCAGCTTCATTTCACTTTCTGTTTATTTCAAGTTTTGAACGCAATAATTCACTAGGAATTTATAAAATCCGGAATATATTAAAACTGCCTTTTGAATACTGTAGAAACCACATGACACTTTCGATTCTAGACAAATTAGATAAATAGTTGTTCATTGGCACATATTTTTACATATTTTTACTAACTTGAAGCAACTGCGACCATTGGAATTTGCAATTGTAAATGACGAATACATTAAATCAATTGAGACTTCCATAACAGTTGTTCAAGGCAACTCAATGATTCAATTGTAGGCCTAATTATGAATCGACTGTTGAAAGCATCTGTAATTATCTGGCTGTTTCAATAAAATTTGGAATTCGAAATATCCGGTTAGATAATAATGGGGGGGGATAAACCTGTATTAGCAGTGGGTTAACTGGTAATAATTTGACTTTATATACATGTTTTATTAAGCGCTTGACATTTCGAGAGCATTTTTGACAGAAAGGTGAATTCAGTAATCGAGACACTTCGTCATCTCAAACCATCCTATTATAACCACAGCTGCTCTGTTCAAGGACAGGGCAACAAGGCATACTTCATAGTGCACTGAAAAAGGGGCAAAAAGGTTTTAATTTTTGTTTGAAGGTACAACCACATGTGGTCTTGATAGAGTAGGTCCCTGGCTATCTGAAATCGGCAATTACAATATTTTTTAATAGGGCCAACACTTTTTATTGCGAAACTTTCAAGTTTGCGTATTTAGTGCTCAAAAACTATGATACTTAGAATAGTGATTCCTGTTTCAAAAACTTCCTTGAAGCTTTAGCTTTATTTGGTACGCAGATAGTTTAGTGAAATTTTGGAAAATAAAAAAGTTTCTCGATCACTGAAAATAGTGCTGCAAAAAAGTAAAGTTTACAGTTTTCTCTAATTTTACAAAAAAACTAGGTTTTATATATACTAATGAAACTAACGCAGTAATCTTCGCTTATGTTTTTTCTACCAATTGAAAAAAAAAAAGTTGAAAATATCTTGTTTAGTTCCGGACATATCGCGAGGTATGTGTGAAAAGGTAATGAAACATAATTTTGACAGATTTTTGACAAATTTCGCAATAAAAACAGTTGGCCCTATTAAAAAATGTTGTAATTGTCGATTTCAGATGGTCAGGGACCTACTCTATCATTTTGTAAAGACCACATGTGGTTGTACCTAAAAAAAATCAAGAAGGAAGCGACTTTTCCTCCGTTTTTCAGTCGACTATCAACTTCTCGCCAATCCCTTAACATCGAAAGCTTCGAAGAAAAGTGCAAGGAAAGTAATCGACGAACCATTGTATTGAGAGGATTTATGAAAAATACATACACACTTTCCTCTCCTTATCTGGTAAGGGGATGCATACATACATAGCGAAAACTACTAAAATGGCCTACCGCGACCTTTAACATTACTTGTTATTTAATTCAATCATACCCTGAGGAGAATTAATCTCCTAACAGGGTAGAATCAAAGTTTTGTTACATCAAATGGAGAATAATCTCTTATTCAATTGTAAAACTTGGCTCAAAAAATGTATAGTCTATTCAATGGTAAACAGTGTTCAAGAATTTTTTAGTTGACTTCATTTTTGTGTTTCATATAATAAATACGCGTGGTTTCACATTGGATTTCTTCGAAAATCTCAATGGGATTTTGATTTTAACCATATTTGACAAAATGGAGGAAATCCTAGATGTGATATAAAAAGGTATTTGGTATCACACTGCTTTTGCACCAAAGAACAGATGGCGGCTTTCAAAAGTTTAGATGCCAACAAATATTTTCAATTTGGCTTTGTGCTGAAAATAGTAGAAGTCCATGGATTTTTTGTTTTAGTAGGCAAGGTAATACTTGAGTTTGTTATCTTGAATGTTATATTAGCAGTATCCTATCCAATGTGTAGTATGAAAAAATACCTGAGCCAGAAGGCTCTCTTTTCATATTCATAGAAATTTGAATATTTTAAATTTCGCGGTAAAGTTAATAAAACCAGAAACTATAATTATTGATTTTTGGAACGAATAGACTTCCACTAAAAATTAATTTGCGAGAAATTTTATTTTTGAATGCCGCATACCTACTATACCCATACATGTCACCTAGAACTGCCTAATTATGAAACCAGAAGCTACAACCGATGTCATCCAGTGTTCCTATATGTTAAACCAGATTATTCAGTCGTGATGGATACTGACAAGGAGAATGGTTGTTGTAATTACAATTAAGCAAAAGTGTCATTCATGCCAATAAATCAAGTTAAATATAGATGATTTGTTTTGGAACGTTTAATGAAATCACGAGCACAGAGATATGGAAGCGGTTTCGAGAACTCGTCCTAGTTTAGATGTCCAATAATCAGGCAAGATGGACGACGCTTTATCCACTCAACAAGAAACTAGCTTTTGAAGATGATCATCATACCCATACCAGTTCACGGCAATAAGAGTAGATGAAACTTCCATGGCTGATTTCACTAAACTCACGTAGATGACGTCATAAATAAAAATCTTGTTGAAGCTTCAGCTTAAAAATAAAAACGATCTCTTGGTGTAACAGGAGAACATAAATGAAATTGTGAGCTTGGCAGGAACTTATAGTTGTTGATAAATTGATGAGAAGCTTTTGTCAGGTTGGTTCCCAACCACAAAAATATCGATGGTACTTTAATAAAAACTGTATAAGAGCCAATACCAGCATAATCACTTGTTAATTTTATCGTACTTTGGTGCAGAGGTGCTTGTTTTACGAATTTTACCTTTATTTATAGTTGTTCTTCCTCTGTGAAGTTCATTTGAGTTTTTAATTGTGCTTCCCAAGTGACATTCACTTTTTTTTCAAAATTGTGTTCAATTCTCGCTATTGATTCCGAAATAGTTTTGAGTGGACGAGGAAAACAGTTACTCATTAATAAGAACTTTAAATATGGTTTTTAAAAGGTCCTTAAAAGTGAAAAGTGGTGAGAAGCAATGAGCTTGTGCAAACAGAAAGTACAAATCATTTGTTCTTACTTTCGGCGAATGTAATAATAATAATAATTTATTGTCCAACAGAAAATCCATTTACAGAACAATATTATTAGAAAGTAGCAACATAAGTAATATAAGATTAGCAATCATTTATAGTATATAATATACAAATTATTGAAAGTAATACAAAATAGAGAAAACTAATAATGTAATTATTTTATACAACCAATAATTTAAAAAAAAAACCTACCCTAACTGTGAATTAAAATAAAAATTCTGATTAGATTTATCAATAATGTGCATAAGTGAATTGAAGTGAAGGTCACAGTCATTTGCAATTTGATTAAAACTTGAACATATCATGTGTAATGGAGAATGAGAAAGAATGTTAGTTCTT
>CAJUYG010000170.1:154360-198227 GCA_910591675.1 Galerucella calmariensis | reverse complement strand
ATTTCATTCACATCATCGATTCCATCTAAAATTGACCAGTCAATATACAGGGTGGCGCACCGAAAACGAAACAGATGCATTTACTGGCAGATGATTCCTTTTTAAAAAAAATCCCTCGGACCCGTCGATTTTGTTTTCGAGGGGGACACAAAATTGGCATAAAATCACTTTAACATTTGCAGCCCCTTAAGCGGGGGTGGCATCATCCCTAAAATCTTAAATGAAAAGGGGGGTCGAATGATCCATCATTTAAAAGGTCTTTCAACTCCCTTTATAATGATGTAAAATTCATGTATTCAATTCTGTAGTTTTGGAGTTTTATTGATTTAAAGTTTAAAGTAGACTTTAATAGGTACATCAAATTAGTTTGTACTTCTTTCAGAAGAAATTTGAGTAAAAGCATTTTCTTGATAAGTAAATGCTTTTATTTACTACGCCCATGGTTTATTAATAATAAAAATAGCAATTGAAGTGTCCTTTGTGACAAAAAAAGTTGTTTCTTGAAGAAAGATAAGTAGAGAATGCCACGTACTTATTTTAAATAGGAAATAGTACATTAGTTTGCGATTGATTTGACCAATCTTTGTTGTTAAAATATCATTTATTGCTTTTACATAAATTAACCATGGTATATTCCACGGCAGAAAGGGTTGAAATTATTGAAATATTTTTCGGAAATAATCAGTGCGCTAATAGAACAGCACAAATTTTTAATGAGCGACATGAGAACAATAATGTGCACCGAAAATATGTTGTAGAACTTGTAGCTAAATTTCGGGAAACTGGATCAGTCGCCAATAAAAAACGTAATATTGAAAATCCTATAAGGAACGAAGCAACAGAAGTGGGGGTTTTAGGGCAAGTTATTGTAGATCCTACATTAAGTACCCGCAAATTGCAAACTTCGTGTGGTGTTAGTCGACGTACTATCCAACGGATTCTAAAGGCACATAATTTTCATCCGTATAAAATTCACCTTGTACAAGAACTTAATGAAGACGATTTTGATAAGCGATTACAATTTTGTGAAGTTATGAGTGAACGAATTACAAACGATGAACAATGTTTATTTAACATTTGCTTTTCCGACGAATGTTCCTTTTTTTTAAATGGCGAAGTAAATCGTCATAATTGTCGATATTGGTCGGACTCTAATCCCAGAATTTACCATGAGGTACACACACAGCAGCCACAAAAATTAAATGTTTGGGCTGGCATTTTTGGCGATCATTTGGTTGGCCCTTTTTTCTTACCTGGAAATTTGACTGGTGAAATGTATTTGGAATTACTGCAAAATGCCATAGATCCTGCGCTAACAGATATAATTGAAAATCAGAATGATGGTCGATACGTTGAGAATATGTTGATGTTCCAACAGGATGGTGCCCCACCACATTACGCATTAAGAGTTCGGCATTATTTAGATCAGACCTTTCCAGGTCAATGGATTGGTAGAAGAGGTGCCGTTGAATGGCCCCCAAGATCGCCAGATTTATCACCTTTGGATTTCTTTTTGTGGGGTTACTTAAAAAGCAAAATCTATGCTACTCAGCCAACATCCTTAGAAGATTTGCGACAAAGAATTGTGAATGAGTGCCATCAAATTACTCCTCAAATATTGCAAAATGTCCGGCAACGTTTTCAGCAAAATCTTTATTATTGCATGGAAAGTAATGGTGGTCATTTTCAACATTTACTTGGCTGACAGGTCAGTTCATTCTTTATTTTTTAACAACTTTGCTGCTATGTATTGATCTCCTCTTACGATGATGTATTTAAATTTTAAATCAATAAATCTCCAAAACTACTGAATTGAAGTACATGAATTTTACATCATTGTAAAGGGAGTTGAAAGACCTTTTAAATGATGGATCATTCGACCCCCCTTTCCATTTAAGATTTTAGGGATGGTGCCACCCCCGCTTAGGGGGCTGCAAATGTTACTGTGATTTTATGCCAATTTTGTGTCCCCCTCGAAAACAAAATCGACGGGTCCGAGGGATTTTTTTAAAAAGGAATCATCTGCCAGTAAATGCATCTGTTTCGTTTTCGGTGCGCCACCCTGTATGTAAAAGCATTATATAAACCTAGAAAATATGCTTTCTTGAAATTGTACATCTGTGAATTGAGATTGTCAGCAAAGTTCTCAGATCTTGATTTCCATCTACTTTTGAATTCAGGCTACGAACATTTTGAAAATAGCATATGTAAGATTTTTTGTTGGACTCAGCTAGTTTTCCTGGATAAGTCTTGGCGATCCGCGTATATATTTGATTTTCAAGTTCTTCTCACCCTTTGCCAAGCGGTAATTCAGTTCTTCCTTAAGATTTCTGTAATGCTCAATTTGTTTAGGGGTGCGGTCGAGAGATATGTTTATATATTTGTAGCTATTGTCAGATCTCAGCAAATGAGCTTTACGGATGCATAAACGAACTTGATTTTCATCCCCAAGAATTAATTTAATCGGCCTAGGCTTATTCTTTGTTGCATCAAATTTACCCAGTCTCATGCATTTTAATACTGAAGTAACTCCAGGAGAAAGAAATTCCAAAATATTTTTGGCATGGTTGTTATCAGAAGCAACCTGATCTGCCATAGATAAGTTGGCATTTTCTGAAACACCAAATATAATAAGATTTTGTTTGCGTGAATTTCGGTCTTGAATTTCTTGTACGACATCTTCAAAATCTATTTGCGAATTATTATAAGAAGCAGGTTTTAAATTTTTCATTTCATTTTGAAGGGATACAACCAATGCTTTTAATTCATCTATCCGATCTCCCAGCACAGAACAATTTTTACAAGTAAACTTTATATCAGCTTTGCTGCTTTTGATGGATTTAACATCCGCTGAAGTCAAGTCCACACAAGAATAATAAAAGTTATTTAAGCATACTGAACAATTAACAAATTTGATATCATCCCCAGTTTTCTTGCAGCATTTACAAATCAATTGAGAAGACATTTTAAAAGTGTTTTCAAAAATCACTGCACAAATAAATTTCACAAGAATTGGCAACAAGCTTCCTCCAGCACACTGAGAAAAACCGTTTTGAGGTTAGATCTTGAGGTAAATATGCCTCAAGAGCCCAGAAATTCCTTTGTTCTGAGTAGTAAATATAATCACTAACCTTTGTATTCACTACTAAACAACTTTACACAATTTTTGAGGAAGTATTTTTAAAGAAAATACTTTAAACACTTTGGTTTACTAAATACAATGTTGCCACGTCGATAACCAACATAACATTAAAAATATTTATTGACAGCCAGGCTGCAATAACAGCACTGTGCTCCAACAGCTGCAATTCAAAACTTGTGAGGAATACAATACTAATCCTGAAACGGATACCCTAGTATGGCTTCCTGATCACACCGGAATCCTGTGCAACGAAGAAATGGAGACAGAAAAGGAGGTCAGCCCCGCTGGGAATCCCTTTAAAACAGACAAAAAGTATTACCTTGGACCAGATAGACCAGAAACAAAGTATGTGCTTACTGGAATAGCATTCCAGGTTTGAGACTAGCCAAGGCATTTATCAAAGGACTTTTAAAACTTGAAGCAAAAGCCTAAGATCAGAGCTGGTGGAAAACATTGAGTGTTGTGTCTGTCTAGAAGATGATTAATCGGTTGACCGCATTAAGTAGCACATAATGCTGCTACTAAACGAAATAGACTTGAGACCCTAGGAGCTGCGGTTAGGTGCCCTGAAGATGTAGATATAATGAGATCTTCAGACACTATCAACTTTCTTGGAAATACTAAATTGAAGGGGTAATCCAAGTTGGATTGAGGCACAATAGACAGTATTGTCTCAGATCGCTCACAGAGAATAAACCAAACCAAATCCCACTGTAAATAATATTAGGAAGATGAGGAAACTATCGAAAACCGACTATGACACTGTCGGACACTGAAAAAAACCAGGTTGAGAGTATATAGACAGACTTGAAGAAATGGTAATAAGATAACGAGCTTCTCAAAATGCTGGAAGTTCCAAAAAACGAGGCAATGAAAAGTGATAGAGAGTTGAATGGGTGGTGAGCAATATGGCAGCTCTTTGATGTTTTAGAATTCTTACTCCATCTCAAAGTGACCAAATTCGGTATTGTAAATGTGGGACAACACGACATGGAAACATGGTAACAAATGCTTACTGGCATTAAAGTAGTTTATTTTGTAATAAACTATAATCGGTTCGTTCTCAAGAAGCACGAAAATAAAATCACGTGAATATTGAATGATCTAGGCAAGTAGATAAGGTTGAACTGCTAACATTTCAATGCGAGTCGTCCAATACACAGCCGAGCTAGATAGATCACGCGTGGTCTTTGTTTACATGCGATTTTTCTTGGGACCGTCCAGACTACAGACTGCTCTCTTAGAGTGCTTTTTGGTATTAAATAATTTTATCATTAACATTTAAAATTTTCCTACCCCTTCATTTTCTCCTACAACACACCTATCAGTTACTAACAGTTCTTGGGTCACAATCCCGTCTAGTGCAAAAATTCATTGAGACGTGGATAAGAGAGAAGAATAGATGGAAAGGAACAAAGAAGTACAAAGAACTCTTCTAGCTAAAGATGCAAAAATTATTTCCGCTTCGCTCTTGATGCAAAACGAACAATGAGGTCAGACAGTTTTATTTCTGTATTTTCTACTTCAGTCGCCAGAATGGAAAGATCGATATAATAGACAAGTTGGGCGAGGTTCATTTTATTTGTAACTAGTAAGTAAATAAAGAGGAATATATCCGGTTCAGGGTAACGGAAAAAATGCATAAAACAAGAACTGTGATGGTTTGGTTCATTCCATTTACGAGATTCATAAATACACATTAAAGAACTCTTGATTGATTAAAAACCATCTCGTCTGACATTATGTCGGTTAAATGATTCATCTCCATTCATGCATTCTCAGGAATGCGTTTGATATCGTTTTTGTGCTATAATTTTAAATTCCTTTTGCTTTCTAGTGACATTTCTGCAAAGGTTTCCATTTTTATTTTAAGCTTTAATGACTTCATTTGAAAATAGAAATTAAATGTTTCGAATTGTAGGCCAAGTGATGATGAAATATTATAACTGCATCAGGTTCTACGGTAGTATTATTAGAAGTAAGAACTTTACTGGAAAATTTGACTCATTTTGCGCGTAAAATAGGATTTTATTGGAAGGAAACCAGAAATAGCTGAAAACTTCAATGAGATGTATGAAAAAGTATTTATCTAATTCCGCTATCAAATGTGACACTTTACGTCACTCCTTGACGTTGGGTAACGTCATATTTTTCATAACCTTCATATATCAGTTATGAAAAGTAGTTATGTAAAAACTTTACGTAACTGTTTATGTTTCAACATAGAGATACCACATGAGTTTCAAAGAATAATTCATTAAATAGGTAGGTACTGTCAAAAGTGACAATTATTTCATTATTTAAATTGTACAATTAACCCATTATTTTAATTCAATAGTATTTTGAGATTTATAAACATTGAAAACATTATTCAGGACACAGTTATTTAAAGTAAGTCAATTTTCTGGGTGAATACATCATAGTAACAATAATTCTAACACCATTTGATTCCACTTCAATATTATCATTGTAATTGAAGATTTTATTGAATATGATGGAAGCTTGGAATTAGATAAAACGTTGTACGTAAACACGTTATGAAGACAGCGACTTTGTTCAACACGCGTAATTTGCAGAACTCGCTAGCGCTCGTTTTGGCAAATATTACGCTTGTTGAACAATATCGCTCTTTTCATAACTAATTACGTAAATATCTATTTATGGTAGACCAGGAAATTATCTAGTATGTAAAGTCGAAATGGAATAAATTCGTTTTCTCAGTTATTGTTCGTATTTACAAACAAATCTAGAACACGTCAATTTTAGATTATAAATTGACAAAAATCCGACATCCCTACATTTAACCCATCAATCAACGGTGAAACTTACAGCTCACAATTTTAAATTGAAAGTGGGGCTTCTGTTATATCTTTTGAAAGTTCTTTTTATTCTCTCTCATTTTGTGATGGCCGAAAATCGCTCAAACACTATTATCAGTAGTAATACCCCTAGGGTCTTGATAATACCGAGATAATTTTGTCATAGAGAATGCTGAAAGCGTGTTGCTTGATAATAATTATCTTTGAGCAACACGCTTGAAGGATTCTCTACGACAAAATTTTGAGTATTTATCAAGACCCGAGGAGTATTCGATAAGATAATTTTTTACTTTGTAGCTTTCAAAAAATTGATTGCCAATCTGATGTTTAATAATTTTCAATACAAACTTTATCAATTTTAATCAAATAGTATTCATTTTTATTTGAAACTACAGTTGTGAAAAGTACAATTGGTAAATTAATTGAATCGTTAGATGCAATACATAACCTTCGCGACATTTTTAATCCAGTTGTCAGTTTGACGTTTAATTAATGTTTAATAAAAAGTAAACACCAAACTGAAAACACCACATGTAGGGTATTATCGCTGTAATACAGCGGTGATTGGATGAAATTTGACACATGACTTAAAATTAAGTAATTTGATTGGTTACTATATTCAGTAAAAAATTATCAGTAGTAATAGCCCAAGGACATTAATAATTGTTCGAAAAAATCTTATGACAGATTTCGAAAGCTTGTTGCTTAGAAACAGACCTTGAGAAAGTTGTCATAAGATTTTTGAGCATTTATCAATTTCCGAGGGTTATTCGGATAGAAAATTTTTTGTTTCAGTATTACAACCAAATCGTGACATTTCGAAATATTAAATATTCGAAACTTCAAAATCAAAATAAATCAATATGTATCCATAGCAACGTGATACTTGCCCATGGTCTGTTATCAGTGTAATGTTGACATGATTGGCTGAGATTGTTCATATGATATAAAATGAGGAAATTTGATTGGTTTTTTGGAATTGACAAAAAATTTTCCAGGTAATAATGTTAGTTAAACAAAAAACAGTGAATGTTAAAAACGTAGAAGTTCAACATTTTGAACGCAAACGTCTTGTCACCATCCGAATCTTGATAGAAAAATCCTAAAACAAAAAAATGTCTAATTATAGTCATAATTTAATCCTATTCGAGTACACTTGCAGCACCCGACTTTGTAATTGAGAAGTAGGGGCGCGTAAATTATTTTTTGGTCTTTTCATTATCTTTTCAAAACTGCTATTTCACAAATTAACAGAAAAAAATAAATTATTTCACTGTTGAAATTCACTATAACTCACTCACTCATCTCTCCTTATTTGGTCAAAAAGTTCTGTTCCTTTCGAAAAGTAGCAATAAGAAAATTCATAAAAAGTAGCTCAAGAAGATGAATTACGCTTGTTCTTCGACTATTCTATGTGGTTAACTGTTCATTTGTTAGAGGAATTGATTTTTTAATTTAAAAAACAAACTAACTAGCAGAAATTATTTTTCGTGTAATATAGTTTGCGTCCTAAGAATAGTTTGACATTCAGACAATTGCTATTTTAATTATTTTCCTCAGTCATTTACCGTAATTTAATTATTTATTTATTAGTTAATGGAGAAAGTTCGAATCGAATTTTCATGATAAAAGTTTTTAGATAAGGTTAATCACGTGAAATCGAAATAAAATGTGTGGTGTGGGTATCTGGGACCATTTAACATTAAAATAATACACTGCTGCGTAAACTTAATAATGAATTATATTTTATTTATATAATGAGCATGATGACATTCAATATGAATAACTGGAATAATCATTTGTAATAATTGTATACATTACAAAGATACTTGAGCAATCATTTATTTTTACATCACAATTGTGATTATATTCATTTGAGTGAAAATAAAAATACAAAATTTGACAACAACGTGTAAGGCCCACTGTCCATGTATCCTCAGGTCAGCGTATCTTATTCAAAGTGACGATACGCTTACGCTTGAATTCTGTTCATGTGTCGTTGTCGTACGAAAGCGGTTAGTATACAATAGCTGCGTTCATTTTTTGCGTCCAATCTGATTCGATCAATCTTTTGAGTATGAATCGTTCGTTTATTACATCTAGAGGTAGGGTAGGTAAATGCTCAGATTAATCTGTGATCACGTGACCAAAATCCGTCGTCGCCTCTGCGATGCAAATAACGAACGCAGCAAATGTCTAGCGACGAAGAGGACGTGTTTGCTTTGTACAACTTCATCATAGACATGTTGTACACAACGCATACACCACATATACGCTTAGTGACCATAGAGTAATAAATAAGAGAGATGTTAAACGTGTAGAGTTTTGTGGCACAAAGTTACCACTAGCGCCTACATTGGCTACTGGTATGAACTAGCATTCAAGACGCGCGCTTTTTGAATTTGCAAGCTTCCAGCATACGCCTTATATTGTACAATTTTTGCAATTGAATGATTTTGCACTTCAATATTTGTTTTTGTCTTTCAAGTCAAATCTTCAAATACTAAGAAATAACATTATTGTGCTAAATCATTCAGCTGCAAATATTGTATTATCATAATATAATATTATAGGGAATTACGGTAGGAAAATAAAAAACCCTTTGCAAGTGATAAAATGTTATTAATTCAACATCTTCCATACAATAAAATATCCAAAATAACATACAAAAACAGTCAATACCTAAATCTGAATTGGGATGGAAATTGGACTAAGTTTAGAAAGGAAGTGCAAATTTTGTCAATCTAAATGAGTCAGTAAAATTATTTTTAAGGAAGTGATCTTCAAGCAAATAAACACCTTTTATTTTTAATAAGTAAGGTTCATTGTTTCAAACCATTTATGAATTTGTTTAATATCTAGATCAGGAAACTTAAAACTTCTTATATGTATAATTTTTTAGTTATTCAATTGACGTACCCCTTTAAACAATTTGGCATCTTGAAGCACACATCAATATTACAGAGCAAGCACACAAAAATACAGTGTTCAAAATATTAAACCACTTTTTTCACATGAGTACCTACTAGGTACCTACAATTACATCCTAAATTACATCAATATACAGGGTGATTCATTACTAATTGGAAATAATTTAATAGTAGAATCCTGACTTCAAATTATGAAGATTTAACCCAAAACACCTAAATAAAATGTAGCTGCTTACTTAGTTACAGGGTGTTTTGTTTAAAAATTTAAAAACTATTTGTGCTCAGTACTTTAAAACTGTTTTACCTTTTCATTTCATATTTGGCAGAAAGTGTAGACACTGTACACCCTACCAAATAAAAATAAACAAACGTTTCTGGCTACTACCAGAGGCGTACGACAGGGGCAAGTGACAGGTTAATCGTTCCCAAATTCTACGCCATTGGCGGAATAGGAATTTTAGCACAATTTTTTGATTCCCCAATACTTTATACGTAAATAAAGTACTCTTTTTTCATAACGATAAAGTCAATATTTATCGAGATATTTCAAGTTAAACACGAAGCTGCCCAATTTTGATGTGTAATAACCTTTTCGTTTCTGATATTTCCGATACGTTATTAAAATTGTCAGAACCTACTTTTATTTAGATTATAATTTTCATAACTACAATTTGTTTTTAATTCATCCGTTCATTTAATAGTTTTGATCTTTATTGTTGACACGGATTAAAGTTTCATTTACGTATTTAATGCAATTCACTGGTTCAAAACATCGACATAGTTATTACACATCAAAATTGGGCAGCTTCGTGTTTAACTTGAAATATCTCGATAAATATTGACTTTATCGTTATGAAAAAAGAGTACTTTATTTACGTAAAAAGTATTGGAGAATCAAAAAATTGTGCTAAAATTTCTATTCCGCCAGTGGCGTAGAATTTGGGAACAATTAACCTGTCACTTGCCCCAGTCGTACGCCTCTGGTAGTAGCCAGAAACGTTTGTTTATTTTTATTTGGTAGGGTGTACAGTGTCTACACTTTCTGCCAAATATGAAATGAATAGGTAAAACAGTTTTAAAGTACTGAACACAAATAGTTTTTAAATTTTTAAACAAAACACCCTGTAACTAAGTAAGCAGCTACATTTTATTTAGGTGTTTTGGGTTAAATCTTCATAATTTGAAGTCGGGATTCTACTATTAAATTATTTCCAATTAGTAATGAATCACCCTGTATATCTAGTACATATTATTTTGGTTTGGTCACAAATTTTTGGTAATCCTTCGTTCTTGTCTGCAAAAAAAACGATAAAATGAAAAATAATATTATTTTACGAAAACCCAACCTCAAACGCTAGTCTCCATGCTCAAACGTTTAGGGTAAAAATTGTTTTCAACTTACCTATGATAAGTGATGATAAATGCTGTGATAATAGTATTTACCAATGATAAAGATAATTAATTTGTTTGCAAAAAGGCCAATGAGTAGATTAAATAAAAATAAATTCAAAAATGACAATGACTAACCTCAAACTAAAAGTTTTGTGTAGAGGGAGGCGGTGTTTGTTAGTTCAGTTAGTTGCTGTAAAGCGCCATGCGCAGCTGGCTGCGCACAAACTTTGTTCCATTTCTTTCCATGTGATTTAAAACCTCTCTTATTTATTACTCTATGTTAGTGACTGACAAGGCAGAACGAGAGAAGACGAGGCGAGAACGCTTCTCTACGAATACGTGCCGTTTCCGCTTTGTCGATAGGTTTCAATACGTGTTGTCTGCAGCGGGCAAACGTACTCCATTCGTATTTTTGCCTCGTGGACAATTGTGGAACCTGATGGACAGTTGGCCTTACGTCATCCTTTTTTATATCCTTCGAACTGTTATCGTATTTTTTGATTGTGCATCGCTTAAATGATATAGAATCCATAACTATAACACGAAAGTAATTCAAATTAGTGATCAAAATCAATTTTTAATTTGCAAACTGGAGTATTTATGGATGTGTGATGTCATATAGACGCCCTTACTATTCTGTGGTATGAAATTTGAATTGTATTTTAAAAACTTAAATCTCTCCTTTGAAAAATTCATTTGTCCAAAAAATATCTTTTTTGAAGCACATTAAGATTCAATATTAACATTACTTTTAGCCTTGATCACTTCGTTCCATAGACTTAGGAATTATGACGTGTTTTATATGGTACCTAATTATAGCTTTTTATTATAATAGTTGTTTTCGATCATTGATTAATCGCTATAAAAATCTGTTCAATTTTAGCAACAACTTCAAGAAAGTATTTTCAATTCCCTATATCATCAAGGAGAGACAACGTTCAATAAAACTAATGAATATTGGACATTCTTCTCACTTATCTCTGTTTTTTTTTCTCGAAAAACCCCTTTTCTAATAATTATTATCTCTGTCATTCTCCAGTATCTATTTAACACAATTGTAGATTGTATAATAAATATTACCAACAAACCCGATTATAGGACACTATTCTAATTCGGTATATCATACTTCATATTAAATTTCATTCAGGGAGGAAATGGTACACTTCTTTACTTAAAAATCGTTTAATGGAATACCCTAAAATGACAAATGGGTGTGAAAAAGGATTTCTTTGCAAGGGAGGTAGCCGCAGGTGACTTACAACAAACATTGATTAATACCTCGACTGCAAGAAGAGTTCTAGCCTTCTGGCGAAATTCAGTAGGATTGGCACCTTCGAAGGCATTTATAAAGCAATCGAAGAGCAAGTGCTAGACTATTGTAGAAGACATCATTTACAATAAAATCTTGCGAGTTGCAGTGGAGACACGAATACATTCGCACACCATTAACCTAATCTAATCTAACAACAGATGAAAGAGGCTTTTCTTAACTTGAAGATTGTTAAAAAGGCTATTAGAAATTATCTCGTTAATTATCTAAGACAGAAACCCATTAGGAAAACCCTATTTTTAGATAAACAGGAATTCTCTTTAGCAATAGAGGTTTCCATTCAACCACTACAACAATCTTTCATTATTGTTGTTACATTGTAATATATAGTTCAAATGCCTACTTTTATTATGGAATATGATTTTAAAGTTAACTACGCTACTGAATTTTCTTTTATCCATGGCCCGCTCTTCCCTATTTACAATTTCCTTTTTTTGTCGTCGTGTGTGGGTGTAGTTCCGAGGCGTTTAATATTGCTGTCATTATCGCTCACAGACTATTTTTTTGTCGGAGCATACTGAAGCAAGAATTTTGTTGGGTAAATTATCAATTTAGGACCTCATAACCTCGAATCGAAAAAATAAAAGTTGTTGATGAATCGTTCGCTTACTGCAATTAATGTTGATGAAATAAATGTCGGGAGAAAAACGAATTCAAGGTTAAAAAGCAACTGAACCTATTTATAAATAAAATAAAAATGATTCTTTGTAATTAAAGTCCATCTGTATTCACAATATCGCTTATTATTAAGAAGATTTTGATAATTAATTATCTGGGTCATTGTTGCTGTACACCAAAGGCGTATAATCTATACTACGTAAATTGGCTGGCTACATGGAATTTTTTATTATCAGTCTTATCAAAAAAAAATGTATACGTTTTATACGAGGCTTGTCAAGAAAAATATTTTTGATCAATAGTAAAGCACTTGCCACAATTTTTAGTATAGTTACATTTAGGTACATTATTTTCCCGAAGTTAAGATTGAAGAATTAATTGCAAACCACAAGAAGTAAGAAACATTGTTTGGTTATATTTAAAATAATTTAAATTAGTAATCTTCATATATTATTCTTGGGCATATTTTAGATCACACCAAAAAAAAGTATTTGGGACTTGTGATTCATTTCAAATACCTACTAATTTATTTAAAAGTATTTCCCTTTTCCAAGGAAGTGTTTGCATGAAGATACCTCTCGTAAAATTGGACAAAGTGATATAAGGATTAAGGGGTCTAGACTATTTAGTTTTCGATATACTGGGTGCTGCAGTTATAAAAATTTAAATGTTTTAATTTGATAACTTTAAAATGGATGAATAAATTGATTTGACATCCGGCACGTGGTTTTTAAATGCAAAAGGGCATATTTTGAAGGAAAACACGTTTCAATTCTTGATCGGATGGTGTACATTTGGAAGAATATATTATCTTCCCCCTCCCATTTCCTACGCCACTGGCATTTCAAGCTATTTTTATTTTATTGTGTATTCCTCAATGGTTTCCACGTGAAAACGCATAACCTTCACACATCAAAAAATTTGTAGTTTTCAAGATATTTAATGTTTTTATGAAGTCTGTAAGATCACTTTTTACCAATGAAATTGAAAAAATATTTTTCATGTATTTTTTTTTTAATAACTTCCAAACTACTAATGGTTAGTGGTTAGAATATGTAACGGGAACTAATTTGCATCTAAAACGTTGGGAGGAGATTGTTGAATATACTTTCCCAAACTTCAGATTTTATTCACAAAAGAATTGATGACAATAAAAAATAAGATAATTACAAAATTAAATTATATCCCATTCAAATATAATTTTTCACTAAGCAGCCAACAAATTACAAGAGATGGGATATTATGCAAACATTGTAAGTGTCATTTGAAAACAACCTGTATAACTCATAATAATTGCATGCAAGAAACCAAAAACAGTTTATGTGGAGTGATTTGTGGTTTACCATCAAATACATATTATTATGTTTTTCTTCTATATTCAATAACTTTCCCCTCTTTTTTATTAAAGATTAGCTATTAAATGACAAAAGCGCTGTTGCCAGATACTCTACTCGAAATTTTAAAGGAACCCTTTAAAATGTATAATTTTCAAGAGTCCTCTAAAATGTATACTTGCAGAATAGCATTTCAACAACAAATTTTTAAAGTCCCGTTAAAAACTTTTTTAATAGGCGTCTAAATTTTAAAGGATTAGTTACAGAATAGACCCCTAAGATGATAACTGCTACAATAATATCTTCGACGTTATTTATAATTAGTATTGTTGGTGTTTATTGAAAGTCCCAATGAGTCGTATATCTGAAATTAACAAATTTAGAATTCAATGATATTAGGATATGGTGATATGCGTAGAAGAAGAAGTCGACAAGAAACGTCTAATATCTAATTTATATTCTACCGAAATCCCATAGCAAGACTACGGTCAGTGAATTAGTGAAAAAATTCAACGAAACTGGTTCAGAAAAAGGTTTCTCCAAATCAGGGTGCAGAAAATCTGCATCAACTGGAAATAAATTTTCAGATCTTTGTGTTTTGTTAGAAGACGATCCACACTTCAGTAGTGGACAAATATCTAGAAAACTGAATAAATTCCATCCATACAAAATAAGATTATCTCAACATTTTTCAGATGATTTCGATAGACGTGAAGAGTTTGCAGACATAGGAAATGTTGAAAAAATCCAAATTTTTTAAGTAATGTTATGTTTTGGTATGAGGCCCTTTCTTTAGGTACTGATGGCAACGTAAATCGGCATAATTTCAGATACAGGTCACGTAACAATCCACACCCAATATCCATAAAAACTGAATGTATGGGCTGTAATAAAGGCGACAAAATTAATCCAATTAATTGGTACCTTTTTAATTGAGGGAAACTTGAACGATTCGGTGTATTCAGATTTATTGGAAAATAGTATACCTGAGGTGGCTCGACTATTTACAAACCCAAGCAAGTATTTTCAATTACATTTTAATGTAAAAATTTAATTATTCTAATACCAATATCCCAAACGACAATATTTGGCTGCACCAGATTGTGCTCTATCTCACTATGCGCGTGTGGTGAGGCAATACCTAAATAATGTGTGTCCCAGAAGATAGATTGGAAGCGTGGTTTTATCGAAGGAACCCTGCAATCACCCGACATGAATCCTTCAGACTATGACCCGTTAGTAAGTCATTTAAAATCATGGTTTATAAAACGAAGCCTGCCAAAATTCAGGAATTAAAAGATATAGGATTACCACAGAGATAAGAAGAATTGAGCGTTCAGGGATGTTGCAAAATGTATTGCAATGTTTTAAAAATCGCATGGCTTGTTATATTTAAGTAAACGGACAACATTTTGAGCATTTGCTGTAATGTTTTCTCAAATTCCTAATTTTTCTACTAAAATGTAGACATATCTCTAACATGAAACAAACATTTAAAGGTTTTTCTTTAGTTATTGTAGGTTTTCTGACAGATATTCTTATTATGATATTTCTATTAGGATATAAATTATTAAAGGTTATTAGAATTAAAGTGTATTCAATAATTCCCATCTAAATGTATTATTTTAACTTCGACGAAGATAATGTAAATTAACAGCTCTACCTCAGCTTCCAATTTTGTTTTCTTATTGCTCGAGTGATCCTTCAATTATTTTTATAGAAACTATTGCCTCTCGAAACCACAACCTACGAAGATCAGCACAGGCCACATTTCCGTATCATGTAGCCAGGAGTTCATGACAGAGCATGAGCACATGAACACACAGCAAAACATGCGTCGCGTAGTATTTGAGGCACAGTTTTAATGTGCAACATGATTTGCTTGTGTATACTGTGACGTTTGGGCTGCTCTGCGTTGGTAACAAATGTGATTCAATGTACGCCATGCCTTGGGTCTTAGGACCGAACAACTAAAACAAACACTACAGCTCCTGAAACTAAAAGAAACTTAATTAAACAACTTGATTAAAAAATGAAAAAGAATACATAATAATTATACATACATGATAGTAGCTGTAAAATACATAAAAAAACTGAGAAAATGACTCACGAACAACAAACTCCTTCTAAATAAATAAGAAAAAAATGAGGTGTGGATAAAATATCTGAAACTTTGATGACAGACGACGATAACCACCAGAGGCTCACTCAGGGAAAATGTGAATGACGGTTTAGTGTTGTTAAGTAGTAGTAGTGATAAAAAAAGTCTACATAATAACTTAGTGTGCTAGATATTGATTGAAGTTTAGTCTTGAAACCAACCACTACAAAAAATACAGCCAAATGGGTTTGCTCATAAAGATTTTAGATTAAAATAAAATAGGTGTCTCGTTATATTCAAATGCTTTTACTGTATTAGGTTTTCGGCGTACGCGTTCTTTTTATTTAGTGACCTACTTGTTTGGTTATGACTCGTGAAAGTGAGATAGATATTAAATTAATCATGTTACGAATTCTAAAATCACGTGTCATTTCAATTTGGGTCACTAAGTCTTGGAACTATCCTTATTACAACGGCTTTATAACGACATTTTCTTTCCACTTCATTTTTGAATTCAATTGTACGTTCTACTAATAAAAACTTTAATATAAAATACTCAGAATATTTGATTGTATTACACTAAAATAAATACTCAAAACATTCTTCTCTTAGTTGTTGGCAATACATTTATAGGTATATATCTTTTTTCTGTTGGTATTCTTTCTCTGAGATCTCCAATGCTAGTCAATTATGTTGCACATACTTTGCTCTTGAAGTAACCCTGCGGACAAAAATCCAAAGGCGTATATGGTCTGATGATTTAGCCGGCCACTCAATAGTACTCCAATTCATTTATTGATGAATATTTTTTTAAATACGCTTTGTACAACTTTTTTTTATATATATATATATATATATATATATCGTTGTGTATACAGTTTTTACATGCTCAAGCCAAAAAATATTTAAAAAATCATCATCCAGAGCCGTGTCAAGTTTCATTAATTTAACGTTGCTTGGAAACGCTAAGACATCAATGATAAGTACCCATGGGGCTTTTATTAGTGTAATTGATTTCTAATTGTCTATTTTGGAAAACGTTACTAAAAATATCCAGTTTTAATAGGTTTAAATGTCAAAAAAAAATTATTAAATAGATTCGAAAAATAAAGAGTTTAAACTTTGCAAGATTTACATGAATCAACCAAACAACATCTGTGTCATCTTCCATTGTTTTCCAATCTCTTTTTCACATTACTATTACATCTGCTCTTGCCCCATCTACAAATCTATCACTTATTTTTTTTGGCCAGCGTAATTACATTGTATTATTTTTCTTATTTACTCACTTTTTCAATCTTATAATTGTTTTCTTCTCCTAATTGTACGTACCTTTTGCCTATCACCTTTATTACTCAATAACTATTCATATTGAATATTTTCGTTAGTTCATTGATGATCTTTAGTTCCTGTTTCCCAAATATTTTCTGTATTTCTCGTTAGAGGGAATATGCAATTATTTTCGTTTAGTCTACAACAATTAATAGTCTTCTTGTTCATATTTGTGAAAACTAAATTAATGAAAACCTCTAATTGTAATTAGTTTGAAAGGAGACTGAAACAATTCTGTTTCCTGTAATTTGCCTTGTGGATTTTTTAGGACTTTGGAGAAAGTTGATAGTATGTCAATACGAGTACATATTCATTTTACGATTTTGTTATTGATAGACGTAGGATTTTTTTATCTTCTACTAATTTCGGTCTTAAATTTGCATAAAATGTTTTCAACTTTCGCAGACGAGATGCTATCGAGATATAGCTTCGGGAAGAATTCTAAAACAGTTATAACAGGGAGAGAGGCGTTGAAGGGTGGACCTCCAATTAATACAGAAATGGCTTGCTATACAGATGGCTCACAAACCGAAATGTAGGAGCAGGAATATAATAGCCAAGTCAAAGACAACAGTCTTACTGTGACTAGATAAACACGTGACAATATCTCAGGCAAAAGTTGCAGAAATACAGCACTGTACAGGAGAGTTATTAATGCAAGAGTTTAAGGAAAAGCTCTATACAGATAACCTCCAAACTCGCTTGGCACTGTTCGGAGATACTGTAAGAGCTAGACAGTCGAAATAGACTGTCCTTAGTTTGACTGCTGGTCCCCAGATGACCAGGGCAATTAATAGTCAGACTCACTAGGTCGACCTACTCCTATTGGTCCAAAGCCCTTCTGTGTTGTAGCCAAAAAGTTCATTACAGAACCAACACTAAAATTCACGGAGTATACCTACTAAGCCAGAATAGGTTAACCACCAGAATCTTGGCTTGTACAATGTACAGTGACCTGGAACACTTAACAACCATATGAACAGCATCGGACTGGCAGACACAGCTATAAGTTTTATCAATATGAGGAGACCTCAGCACACTGTGCTACTGCGAAGGTCAGACTAGGCTATGGTTTTCGACGAAAGGGGGGGGGAACTGCTACTCTCCCAATATATAGAGGAATCTAGTAAAATGACGGGTTTAGACAAGGAAGTTCAGCATCACATTATGAGGGCAGACACAATGTGTCATAAGCCACAGATTAATTTTCTTAAGAAAGAGAATAATAATAAAATTAAAAGTAAAATATTTCACAATAGACTAATCTGCTGGAAATTGCTTTTTTAATTGAGTTCACTGCCTGAAGACATTGAAATCAAGGTCATTTTTCAATGTGATGTACAATTTTTGATACAATTCGCCATTGTACCTTTTCAAATTGGAGAAAAAAATACTCTTTCGTTATAAACGAGGAGAGTCAAATGATTCGAGCATTGGGCCATTGGATATAATCCTGTCCCGAAAAACCACCTGATTTGGATACTATGATTCTATATTCATTGTGTCAATGGTTTTTAAAAATCGGTTCTTAAATAACTGTTTTCTTCATGTAATCTGTTTATTTTTGATATAGGTACATATTTGATTTAAATTATAAACTTTAATATAATACTGAACTTTAAAATTTGGTATTTACAAATAATAATATCACTGTATAAATAAATACATATTTTAGACGTTGTAGCTTTGAAAATAAAACTAATCATTTAATAATTTCTATGTTTCAAAAAATATATAGGTAAAGTATTGTCAATTGTTTATTGGGAAGGTTTTGATGTAACAGTAGTAGTCCTCTTCATCAATATTTTTTTCGAATTATGTATTCGTATTGATCAGTGGCGTAACAACCATGTAAGGGCTGCCAAGTTTGGGAAGCCCACTGGTCCACTCATTATTTTGCAAATTTTTGAATTTGTGTATATTTTTCCATCTAGATAAACTCCTGTTGAAAAAAATTATTATTATTTTTTTAATATGCTTGATTTTCGGTTTATATTACTATTATATAAAAACTTGACATTACTTTAGAACAAGCTAGTTTTGTTTCACTAAGAGTAGTGCGGAAAATTACCGACAATGCTATGATGAGTTTCTAAAAAACTGCCATAAAATGGGGCATTCCAACTAATTTTAAGCATCAAGTAACAAAAAAAGGATTTGACAATTAGCTTTATAGACCAAGCTATAGATTATCAAAGTAGTGAGTTTTTTTCAAACATCCTAGTAGAAAACGGACTGTGCCATCATGTGAAAGACTTTACATATCTGATATATTTTGGACTCGAAAATGATGCTCACGAAATTGTTTTGATTTTCGATTTGTAATAAAACGATGTGAAATTGGTAAAAAACGCCCAAGAACAACACCAGAAATGACAATGAGGAAAGACAATTGATGCGGCCATTTACGAAGAATGGAAAATTCAAGACCAGTTAAGAAAGCTTGGGAGGCAAAAATGGGTAAAAATGAAAAAGAGGAAGACCTAAAGAATAATGTATTGAGATAAGAGGCACCACCTTGGAAGAAGCAAAAAGAACGGCAAGAAATAAAAATAAATGGGCATAATTTATATAGTATATTATGTTATGTACTTCACCACAGACCCCTATGTGTTACATGCTGCACTTAACTAGATTTAGAGGGTTCAATAGAGTAAGTGATAAATGTTTTTGTTTTTACCACTTAAGAACCTTATAAATTATACAAATTTTAAAATCCTCAAGAGCTATTACTAAATTCATCAAAAATATTCTCAAATTATATCGCCAGATTTATCCCAACTATAAACATGCTAACATTGTTAGAAGCAGCTTTAAATCCAGTGATGAAACTGAAACAATTTGCGAATTATTATTAACTAAATGTAATTATTTGAAGAGCGACTTTGCACTATATTGACTTTAACCATGTCAATTACATATGTTTCAACTGAAAGATATTTAAGGAATCAAATAAAGCATGGGCAGGTCTTTAATTTCTGTTGAGAGTTACGATGTCAACAAATTGGACCTTGAAGATTCAATTGAAGAATTTGCAATGTGTAAAGCGAGAAAAAATGATTTTGAGGTTTGACGTAAGTGTGGTTTCAAACTAAACAATAGTATTTTATTCAATAATCATGGCCATTATTCAGGATGGCGTGTTTAATACAATTCTTAACTAATTAAAATTCTGTTTATAAACATTAATAGTAATGTTTATGGTCACACAGTGTGCCAAAAATGTTGGTCCTTCATTGCATACTTGTTTCATGTATCTTCTAGATACTTCCGGTAATAAATTTAATCTCGTTATTTTACAGGCTTCTCATATATCAGAAGCTGTACAAGATATTTTATTCTTATTTTATATTTTTATTTGTTCAGTTTTATCAAAATTGATTATGTACATTTTGGCAAACCTATCTGAAGCTACGCAGCCACAAAACATACTCTAATGATCATCAGTATCCTCATCAGTATCCTCATATTCATCTTCTCTTTGCAAACTCTATAAAAACAAGTAAACATTTAATTATGTTGATTCCGGCCAGCGGACCAAAGTATTTTTATATGCTCACATCAAACATTTCTTTCAATTATTTCCTTGGTTGTTTACGTTAAAATTACCAAAAAGTAAAATCATTATTATTAATATAATCAGTTACCCACTAGGTTACCCATTAACATTAGCAACCACCTCTCTAGTTTGTGTTTCTTATGATAGGTTTTCTGGTAAGTTTGGCGAAAAAACATAAAACGCTTCACCTTGTATAGGATTTATCAATTTTATAGTACAATTTAATTTCCATAAAAAACCTTATATACTTTATGCAAATGAAGGACGTAATGAAAAATAAAATCTCTTCCTGTTATTAAAAATCGTCGGCAGAACATACATTGTTCCGAGCTGTGGAGAACAATAAGTGAATTTTAAAACGCTTAGCGTTGATATCGTTTTTAATCAGTTTTCTGAGATTCAATTTCACGGCCAAATGGGAATAATTTAATTCGGTCTATTACTAGTCTAAGTCGTACAAAAAGAATCTTGAAGACTTTTATCACCAGACCTAATTCTTTAACACTTACAACTCGTTTATAACTGTTTATATTCTTTCCGGTAAAGAGAAAATTTTTATTGTGTTCATTTTTAATTTTACACTTTGAAATATTGAAAAACCGTTCAATAAATCTCATTTTATTATGTATCTACAATATTTTCTCAACCTGATTGCGTTAATAACATTGTCATGGTCGTATCTTTTAGATTTCCTACCAAATAAATGCAATAATAAAATAATTTGAGGTCGTATAGTATAGGCCTAATGAAACAGATAGGAGATTTGCACATCATATAATTGGCATCATACAAATAACTGCTTGGGTGCCGATCAGTATTACGTAAGCATGCTTCGCTTATTTTTGATGTCATGAGTATTGGGAGGGTCTAGAGGGTGATAACGTCAGCAGTAGCTATTTACTTTTTCACACTTGTGGCAACCCACACATTGTCTATGCTTGACGACGAAATGCTTAAAACCTAGTAGGGGAATTACCTCACGCTATTCACTTTTCTAAATTTTTTCCGTCAATTTATCTGACGTGTGTTATAAAGCATGTATACCAAAAATGTAACAGAAGTTTGTTTTTAGTCGTTGCAATGAAGCACAAAAAATCGAAATTTTTTCCATAAAAATGGATCGGAATGCGGTTTTCGCATTCTCTTCCAAATATTTTTTTTAAATGTGACTTCTTTGTGTTTTTCACAAACCGGAAATTGCATTGCTGTAGCCAAAAATGCATCCAAAAAATGTAGGAAGATATCAAAACTTTGTAAATAAGGTTCAGAACTAGCCCAAAACGGGTATTCGGGAGTTTTCGAGATTGCTGATCACGATTATAATGTTCAAATTGACCTCCCGAACACCTGGAGATCAGTATCGACGATGGACGTCATCTCCGTGGGACTCTTCCACAAATCACGCGGGCATGTAGAAGTAGAAACTCATCGCCCGAGGTTTTCTTGGGTCGCTAATTCGAATATTTCATCGTCAAACACCCCCGGAACCTGGACATGGACGTCATATCCGAGAATATTCCTGACAAGATTGACAAAAACTACCCGAAAATCATTGTTGGGGCGCTTAATCCAAATTTCACGTTTAAAACGATCTGCTGAACACCTAGTGCACCGTAACCTGAGCCTGAACGTCGTCTTCGAGGGCGTTTCAGCTCCTCTATTTGCTAATTCATCTGCTATTTCATTTCCTCCTATTCCAGTGTGTCCTGGATCCCAGAGTATAGAGGCTTTTCCATACCATTTGGGAACTAATTACGCAAGAAGTCGGTGCTTCAATAGTTGCTTGACCATCCGATATATCCTGTGGTGTGAGTTTCCGCTTGTAAAATACTTAACGTTTTTCACAAGTTTTTTGAGTGTTTGATTCCTAGCCCGTACACTGGTATCACAATCCCATCTATTGCTTTATACGAGTATATATACCATTGAATTAAATCATTTCCCAGTCTGGTAAGGATGTTGTTTCTTGTTACCGTAATATAAGTACTTTAAATAAGTACTTTTTCTTCTTGGGGAGAATGAGTTTCCTTCATACGGACAGTACCAGGAATTTTCCTCCCTAATGTAAAAGAGGAAATATGGAAACGTAAAATGCTCAGAAAGATTTATGGTTGAATTAGGGAAGATGGAATCTACAAAAGAAGAACAAACAAAGAACTCTCAGAATTATATAAACACCCAAGTATAACCCAAATAATTGAAGCAAAGAGAGCGAGATGGTTGAGACCTATAGGTAGAATGACGGAAAATAGGTGGGTAAAACGAGTGCTAAAAGGTCGAGAGGGTGGTAAAAAGAGAAGAGGAAGACCAAGGAAAAAATGGTTAGAAGCGATTAGGAGAGACCTGAGAACAGTGGGAGCTAGGGACTGGGAAAACGAGGAGAGGAACAGAAGGAAATGGAAAGAGAGAGTGGAAGATCTCGAAGCCGAGGGCCAGATTGGCCTGTAGTTCTGTTATATATAATGTGAAAAAGGAGAGTGTCTACTTTGCATAGGGCTAGGAGGAAACAGTGAATGTGATAAAGTAAAATTTTTTTCATTGAAATTTGTAAGGATTGTGTTTAGTTATTGCTATGACACGACATGATTCGAATAATTCCATATCAAACAAAAATAACTTGAACCTCCAATTGTTTACTAATCAAGGACGCAAAAAATATATTTTTGTTCCGTAAAAGTTATGAAAAACAATATTTTCACCGAATGACGACAACCCCAGATAAATATTTGTAGATTACTTATTTTTAAGAAAAGTGAATAAACATTTGATAACAATGAAACCAGGAAATAGCTATTTATAATGTTATAATAAAGTATGAGATATTTTATCGCATGGCGAAACAAACTGACAAATGACTGGTGCGAATGTCACTTATGTTATAATGTACAAAATTCATCTACGCTCAATTCACAATTATTTATGTACATTACAAAAAATTACTAATCGATTATTCATTGTTACATAATATATGCTAATATTAAGTAATTCATTCCATTAATCACACAATTTTGACAGTACCTATATAATTTATTTTAATTTCAATAGTGTTCACAAGTTTATGGGCATTTTGTTGCAATAGTTGATAATAACCTAGCAATTAGTGATGTCGTCCACTTCATTGAATAACCAAATATGCTGTAAGGTGTTTTTTCTTTTCTATAATGCTGGTTCTATACCTCAGCATCGTGTTCCTCGTATCAATTTGTTCTTCACCGGTTGTCTGTTGTATTCCTCGGTATAGTTAGCTTAGGAAGGCCGAATATCGCCTGTCTTTTGCGGTCCAATACCTTGAATTCTGGCAGTTCGGCAGTTTCTATCCCTTTCACTACATTATGTGAAGTCTGCTGTCCGTTGTATTACGACCAGTGAGAATACCACTTATCTTGAGTAGTTCTTCAGCTCTTTGCTATGACGGTTATTTAATAAAATGTTTTCCCGTGATATATGAGGAAGGTTTCATTCCACCTACCTTTTTGTTTTCTTTTGTCCCATGTGCAACTTCGGGTTGATGTAGGGGTCTCGGGTCTAGCATACTTCCAGAGATGATAAAAAAATTTTTTTCACGGAAATGTATTGGTGAATGATAATTTTTAAATTTACCAAAATCAGCCATCCCCACCCCTTCCCCAGGGGGGGATGGGGGGGGGTTGACACCGTGAAAAATTCGTAAAAATGAATTTTTAAATATGGAATCAAATTCTACGTATTTTTTCACGTACAACCCTGAAATTTCATTTTAACAACTTTTTTTTTAACAAAGTTATGCGGGAAAAATGTTTAAAAAAAATCTATTATTTCATAAATATAAAAATCTTTATTCCGTCTTTACGAATGAAAATAAAAATTTGGTATTTGGCATATGTATATTTGATGCAATAAAATTTGCGATAAAATAAATTATATGCAAATATCATACCATAGGGGTAGAGGGTGGGGGTGAGTTTGGGAAATATTAGGGTTGGGGTAATTTTGAGTGTGTCATAAAATTCTACACCCTATGTTAAGTATATATATTTATATCATTTATATTTTTATTTTTATTCGTAAAGACGGAATAAAGATTTTTATATTTATGGAATTATCAATTTTAAATTTTAAAACATTTTTTCCGCATAACTTTTTAAAAAAAAAAGTTGTCGAAATGAAATTTTAGGGTTGTACGTGAAAAAATACGTAGAATTTGATTCCATATTTAAAAATTCATTTTTACGAATTTTTAACGGTGTCGACACCCCCCATCCCCCCCTAGGGAAGGGGTAGGGATGGCTGATTTTGGTAAATTTAAAAATTATCATCCACCAATACATTTCCGTGAAAATTTTTTTTTTATCATCTCTGGAAGTATGCTAGACCCGAGACCCCTACATCAACCCAACTTCGTATGGCAAATTTGGTAACACCGAGTGCTGGTTATGGGCCAATATATGGAATTGATTACTAGTTTATGCCAAAGTGCCCCAGAAACTACACCACAGTTATTCTCTTGTGATCTGGGAGGATACTGATTACTTAACGGCATTTCCATACGTCTTGAGGTCACTGATTAGGTACTTATCGGCATTTTCATACGTCTTGAGATCACTTTTTAGCTCATACAAATATTTTGTGAATCTTCTGGCTACCAGAGCATATTTTGATCCAGACATTGCGCACTTTCTCCATATTTATTCCTCTCGCTTGCAAGATATCCTACATTTCCGCCTCTGCATATCAGGACCAAAACGTTTTATATAATTTATAACAACTGTGAAATCTGTTATTTTGTTCCCATATTTTTGACCTTGCAAATATTTATTTTTATATTTTTTTTCAGGTAAGTACCTACCTATATCAATAAATACACGGTTACTGCAATGTGGTAAGTTCAACTGATAAATATATAATATTAGGGATATTAGGAAAATAATATACAGGATGTTCGTTTAGTACTGTAAAGTAAATATTTTATTGGATGTTGAGAAGGTAAAATGTTGTCAATTAAGGTTTAATCTGTAGCTAGACATTCGGAAAAGGTTTTTGAAACCACCGTTGCTTCTGTATTTTAATTTAATACATCCTTATCGCTAAATTTCATGTCCTTAAATAAATCACTTGCTGTATTTTTTTCTGCGTTGATGATTTGGTTTAATCCGAAATCTTGGTCGTCGCTTTTTTGAGCTGCAATAATTATGAACGCTGCAATTATTTTTATGTCGAATAGCTGTAAAATGCGATTTGGAGGAAACAGGAAGGGTGATATGCTTTGGAGATCAGCTTTGGCGATCTGCCCCGTTCGGCCAAGCCGATTTCAGTGGAAACGCGGATTTAAACTTGACAGCTTGCAGGTCGAGATCTTGTATGTATGTATGTATTTTGGGGTGACATTCACTGAGACCTAAAATATCTATTGTTTCCCCTTACTTCTACTCAGTTTCTGAGGAGAGTCTCAGAAACTAGTGGTTCCTTTAGTCCAATTTCCCGGAGAAATTTTAGGATTTCTGCAGGCTTCAACTTAAGCAAATGTTCCTCTTCTATCCAGTAATCTCCTACGTGCTGTGCTCTAGGATTCTGAAGTGCTGTGCAGTTGGAAAGTATGTGGATGGAGGTTTCTTCTTCCATTCCACAAAATCTGCATTCTTCTTCCTCCACTATTTTGAGCTTTTTCAGGTGCCCATTCAGGCGACAATGTCCCGTAAGGATCCCTGTTCAAAATTTTAGCGCAGTTTTACTTTGACTTATGCATTCTTTTGATCTCAACAGGTTGTAGTCACCCAGAAGAGTCTTTGATTGTATAAGCCCTACTAGATCTTTCCAATGGTCAAATCTTCTCTTTTTCTCGGCTTTACTTATTTCTTCCAATATTACATTGGGGCTGATTCCGCAAAAGGGTTCAGGCCCCCAGAGAGGTATTTCAGTCCCTCTCTTTGCTAGTTCATCTGCTATTTCATTTCCTTCTATTCCAGTGTGTCCTGGAATCCATAGTAAGGTGACTATATTGTTCTCGCCTAGTTCATTGAGTTTGTCTAGGCATTCCCACACCATTTTGGAACTGATTACACAAGAGCTCAGTGCCTTAATGGCTGCTTGACTATCCGACATTATGATAATCCTTTGTCTTCTGTATCCTTTATCAATATTGTACTGGGCGCACTTTCTTATGGCGTGGATTTCCGCTTGAAAGATACTTGGGGTTTTTCCCAATCTTTCAGAGTGTTTGGTTCCTGGCCCGGACACTCCTATCTCAGTTCCTTCTATTGCTTTTGAGCCGTCTGTGTACCATTGAATGGCATTCTTTCCAAGTCTGGTAATGGTATTTGGATCCCATTCCTTCTTGCTGCTCAATTCCGTAACGAATTTCTTTGAAAAGTTATACTTTTTCATCATACCGTCTTGTGGCATGTCCCAGGTTTTCTGATTTCTAAAAAGTGAGGAGGTAGTTTTTTTTAATGATTCCCTCTCTACTTAGTCTGTATCTTGTTCTTTCTACAACGCTTTCCACCACCATATGTAGAGGGGTGAGGTTGAGAATCACTTACATGGCTGCCGTTGGGCATGTTCTCATTGCTGCTGTAATGCATATAAAGGCTAGTCTTTGAATTTTGGAGAGGTTTTCTCTCGTCAATAGGCTAGTTCTACTACTCCACGCAATGGCTTCATAAGTGATGATTAGTCTCACTATGGCAGTGTACATCCAGCTTGGGATTTTTGGGTTACAGGTCGAGATCTTACTTTGATACATGATTTTATGCGATGGTAATACATTCTAATATGTCTTCTTGAAAAATGGCTTAAGAATAGGAATTGGAAGAATTAAAAATATTTCCAATGAAAGAAACAGAAATGGGTTTCTAAATCTTGCAAGAAGAGTCCCAGCAACTGTAACATGATTTGGTTTCTAGATTATGTTTGAACTACTAATACTCTTACATGGAAGATTTAACAATTCGAAATTTACCTGAACAAAAGTCATTGTTAGAAGAAAATAATATTTCCAGCATCATCGATTCTTTCCAAATTTTAAATATTTACCTTGTTCCATAACTAACGTTTCTTTGTTGAAATTTTGGTAATAAAAAATAAAAAAAAAATTTTGGTAGTAAAAAAAATATCGCATAAACGTTGCCAAATTTAGTAATAATATAATAACATTGAAGTAAATATGTAAATATCAGAAAATAAGAAATAGAAAACTAAAAAAAAAAAGAAAACCCAGGCACAAACCCGGTTACTCAAAGTGTAACTATGTATAAAAATATCAAAAATAAGAAATGAAAAACTAAAAAAAAACAAAAAAACCCAGGTCCTAACCGGGCTTCGAACCTACGACCTCTGAGTTTTAAGCTCAGTACCCTACCAACTGTGCCAATCTGCTTACATTCAGTCACATCGAATAGAAGGTTAAAGGCTGCTTGGACGCATGCGCACCTCAAGTACTAAGTTTGACGTGGTGGGAGGATTATTGGAGTCGGGAAAATAAGCTCTCGTAATGAAACGTTCAGCTTGTCAAACATAGGAAGAGACATGTTAATGTCACAGGCTACGTACAAGAAAGAAAAAGAAAGTATTCGGAGGAAGAGAGAGATAATGGGTACGTGCTCAACTACTTTCACTGCCACTGACTGTTCTCTGTGATCTTTACATGACGGTATACCTAACAATGATTAATTCAGCCGCTGTCCATTACACACTAGGGGGCGTGGCTATATTTAAAAACTGACGTGTAGTCCTTCGACAAGCTTTAACTAATAACCCACAATAGATTTGCTTGAATAAATGAAATACTAATAAACCCAATAAACTAATATACAAATATATGATATGGATTTCTTATTACGTTCTGCAACATTTTTTGGCGTACAACAAAGAAAAGCAATTTTTTTACTCTTTTCAAAAATATTGATAATAAGTATACTCTACTACGGAATGTTTTATTCAGTTTAATTAATCTAAATTAAAATTATAACGTTTTATATTTTCATCATTCCCTTCAACTAGAAAATAAGTTGGAAAAAATTAAAAAGTTACCCAGTTATCTATCTAATTTTACCTAAATTTTGTGGAAAGGAATAAAGTCGAGACAAATTAAATTTCCTATCTGTAGTGTCGTTTGAAGTTCAAATACACCAATCTCTATCGGCTGGTGCTGATAATATTTACGTTTCACGTAAACATGTTTTGAATCCAACAAAAATTAATAGTATCAAGTCTGTTAACATTTGCAATGTTGGTAAAGGTCAACAACGGAAATCGTCGGTTTTCCGAGCTACGCAAATAAATTATTTGTGTATTGTAAATAAATAATTGTGTATGCGGACAAGAAAATATTTTAGTGATAAGTGTTAAGTATTTGGTTTCAATTTCTTTCGAAAACAATGATTTGAAGTCAGTTATACTCTGTAGCAGTGAATAGAAAGGTAATTTTTACTCATAAGTTTGGGCTATCTACACAGCTCGAATCCTGACGGTTAAGATTTTTTAATTTTCAGCCTATAAAAGTTTTCACTTAAAAATATTTAAGAGCGCAAAAACGTGATAAGTACGTATATAAGTTAGAAATAATTAACACATTATTATTACCTTTCGAATTGATTGTGCTTGAAGGGTTGTGCTCATTTTATCTACCTTCGAATGATTAATTTATCAACAAACGTCTAATATTATTCATAAATAGGTCATACAGTTTACTTTCAACTAACCTCCAATGTAATTTGTTTATAATATCCGAGCATAACTTCAATGATTTCTTATGTGTTATTCCCAGATATTACAGTTTGAAAATGCACTGACCTTTACCAACCTATTGAAAATGTCGATTTATTTTACTTTAACCAGTTTTCACATCATCTTGGCAGAAACATTCGTATTCTCCGGTACATCCACAATTCACTGGCTTGTCGGCATTGGAACGGCACCGAAACGCCAACCAGCCACCCGGTATGTGTAAACTGATTGCAATTATTAATAATAGTACATTGATTGGATAAAATACTTAAATTTGCATGAGATAATTTTTAATTATCCTCAAAATCAAAAAAAGTATCACATTTATGATTCTTACTTAAAAAGGTAATAAATAATGTGATTATTTCAACACATATACGTTAAATCAAAGGAAATATACAGAATGCGTTATATAACCCATCGAGCTATCTCACGAACTGAAGGTATCTGAAAAGTAAAAATTGGTTTGGTGTGGTTTCTAATGGTCAACAAGTTAAATAAAATATGTTGTGTTTTTTAATGGAACTTAGCTAATACTTTCAACAATAATTCATTTTTCAAAAACAATTTGCAAATGGAAAAATTGGAAAGCTCTTTATTTTGTCATTTTGTTTATTTACATTTTACAATTTTAATGTCCACAATTTTTTTGTGCCAGAAAAATTGAGAGATACTAGCATAAAAGTTTCCAATTTCGAGTGCTGTACGAAATGCTTGCAAGCTGCGTCGTAAGCACCAGCAGAATTTATTCAAGGATTTAGGAAAATGATTAGTCGATATGTTTTCGATTAGGGACATAATATACTCGTGGAAAGTTGATATTGGGTAGATTTTAAGGCCCCTATACACTACGGGTAAACACGACAAACTTAACCGAACAGTTAAAATTGTACGTGCAAAATTGCCGCTTTTGAACACACATACCCTGCCTGAAAAGAACGTCTGCAGTTGTGTGTTTCACGTTTCATCGCAAGGACATAATTGCAGTGGCGTTAGTTTTTGCTTTAAAAAAAATCACTTGGAAATTTTCCGAATTGGTAAGAGATTGATTGTTAATAGAAACGAATTTTCCCATGTCAATCTATTTTAGTTTAGTTTAAACTGGAAAAAAGTGACTGGTGTTATTATTGAAGAATGGATGGAGTTACTTATTTAGAATTGACCGTATCACACATTTGATACAAAAGCAAGATTCGCACCTTCGACAGTCATGAACGTCTTACGATATCTTGCTACAGGGCGAAATTATGAAGATTTGAAATTTCCAACTGCAATATCAGCTCAAGCCTTAGGATGCATAGAACCAGAAACATTCAAAACTTCAATAGTCTAATCTTTATTCCACATTCTTGTATCGCCCATTTTGCAGAACGACTATGTTCTTTTACGACGGATTTGAATGAATACCACATACACTAGTAGACTTGCACGAACACGTTCGCCGCCTGTTCCAACATGTGAGATGAAATGCGGTGTTATTACAAATACCATAGGTTTGAAACTGCAACACTCGCACGAGGCTCTTGCCGACCAATGCAAGTGCAACCATGTGCGGCGGGCCTTAACATCGACGTGATTGTTCCATACACTAGAATTTTGTACGTGCAATTTTAACTGTTCGGTTAAGATTGTCGTGTTTACCCGTAGTGTATGGGGGCCTTTACGACCTCACTTCCCTGGACTAAAGTGAGAACCTTTTGTATATTGCAAAACGTTTCAGTTTATTTTAACTCAACAAATTAATATCTTGTTCATTAGTAATAGTGGTTATACCATCTGTGTGCTGATTCTCGTTTTATACAGGTTGTTTCCAAAGTTTCCAACGAAAAGTTACTATCAACATGTGTGTTAAATGAGATACAGAGTGCTCAATATGTTTTGATTATCTAAGTACAATCAATAACACTATACAGCGTTGCTGAAAAGTCTCGCACCAAGGGATTATCTTTGAAACGGATGAAGGGAAAGCTATGAAATTCTAGTCAAGAAAACATATTTGTATTCTGTGTAAATATTAATTTATTAAATCGCAGAGCGCTTTCGGCTATTAAGCCATCTTCAGTGCTTACTCGTCAGGTAATTTGTACAAGAAACTTTGACAACACATTAACGTCATAATTAAACTATCAGTAATCCAACAACTAGGTTTAAACTGGTAAAAAACTGTAAAGAATGAGAGCATTGCAGGTAGAGAAATGAGAGACCAGTTAGCAAAAGAAGGTTCCAAAGGAGACTTCATAGATCCGGAACCGTTCTGTTGAATCACAAAGGTTTAAATAAGAGAGGAAATCGGGAACTGACTAGTTAAGGAACACCAACTCAAATGGAAGCTGACACAAGGACACCTCCATGCAAAAAGTGTACTGAATAAGGTAGAAAAGGAACTCTCATCCAGGCAGTTGAAACTGAGTAAGAGATATTTTAAGACAGTTACCGACCCGGTGACTGGAGACTGCACCCTGAGGAAGCATCTGCACTAAATAGGCAAAGTTAGTGAACATATGTGCAGAAATTGTGAACTCTACGATGAAACACCTACTCACACTCAGTAAAAACTTACAAGGACTCAGACGGAAGCACTGGAGAGGAAATAATACAACCATCATAACTACCGAAAATCACTCCAGTTAAACTGGTGACCTATATAGAAGACACGAAGACTTTGGAATGGAAGCAGATAACATGCGTGGGTAATGGTACAAAAATTAAGTTATTGGTTATAACCAAATCGTATGATGAATGAAGAAAATTAATGACATTATGAAATAAGCTTGGGGTGCCTTGGTTCCATATATTTATACTGTATTTATTTACTTTCAGAAATAATGACTGATTTCAGGCACCCCACGCTTTTTTCCCAATTACATTAATTTTCTTGTTTTTTTGTAAAAAAGTGATTTTTTTATTTTGAAAACAATATTTCAAATTACCTTTGAATATACCCCGTATATGGCGTATAAACAACCTAACTAGTTTTTTGTTACCAAATTGTTTACATTATCTTGTTTGCACTATATTTGAGCGTAACATGTTTTTCCTGTATTTCTGTTATGTCCTTCGAATTTTCGAATAACATGTTCAATGGAAAGGACCAACCTTCACAAAATGTTTTTCAAAAACGATCAAAACAGTATCCAAACATTTACAAAGCATGGAGAAAATGTCCTCGATCTCATCCCGTTCCTATTAAAGCCACCCCTTTCTATGAATAAATTTACCTTGGTGCAAAATACGCAATACAGCCATTAAGACTAAAACGTACTGTTGTGAAACACAGAGAGGTGAGGTAAATAGGGCGCTTGAATCAATTACACTGTTGTCAAATGAAATAATAAATATATTTAATATTAAAATGATAAAAAAAGGTTGACTTTTTATACAAATTGTTCAGCTATCTAAATCTGGAACCCGATTAACTGTTTATTTTGAATTTTGTATAAGCTCTTTCATATATTTTTCGCGTACCTTACCAATCATATGAACACAAAAAATGAGGCGAAAAGTATTGTTTAGCAAACCAACGGCGGAAAATTCATATTGCTACGATTTTTGAATTTCACCATCTGTCACTTGATGATTTTGACGTTTAACGTGAATTTTTTAATTAAACGTCTGTGTATGTAAGTATATCTATAAGATTTTTTGTTGTTTCTTCCTATTTTTTGGTTTATTCGGTAGGTGAAAAACAGTTGGTTTATTTGGTAGGCGAAAAACAGTTGGTTTATTAGGTGAGCGAAAAACAGTTGTGACACAATATACTATTCCTTACATTTTTGCGGCGACAAAGTAACACAACTTCATTAGCAGCTTCCATCAGGTGGCGTACATACAAGATATTCACTATCTCTTTCTAATTCCATTTTGGATTTTTTTCGTTTTCAATACTCTCGTCATATTGACAAAACGTTAGTTGAATTTAATTATTTGTTATATCCATAGATACGCAAATGAGGTGGCAGCTTTCATTAATTTTTCGTGAAAAATTAATTGTATTGATTTACTTTATTGATCTGCAACTGTCAAGAACCACTATTTTAAGTGGCATAATGACGTATATTACCGCACTCGTGCGTTTGCGAATACATTACCGCACTAGTGCGATAATAAGAATCAAGGAAAATATTAGTACGTACCAGAATTAAATATTTATTTTATATTATGTAGTTTAGGGTAGGTACATATAATTAATAAGGAATGAATGCTTCTGTATCTTGCTTAGCTCGTTAAAATGTACTAATAGTGCTTTTTCACTACTCATGTTTCCAATCTTTTCTCGACTCCATCTCTCGTAACGATCATAAGCCAGCTGGTATTTTTCTCGTGATTTCTCTGGCACAAGATTTAAATTAACACTGGAATTTGCATTTTCAATATCCTAAGGAAGATTGTCTTCGCTTGAACTCATTTTTATAGATTTTTGTTCATTCAACTTTGACAATTTTATGACATAACTAATTTATTTTATTTCCACATCTTTGTTTGTCTTTGTTGCTATGGTCACAAAATATGATTTACAATACCTTACGTGCAATCTTCACATGCGTGCGCTAATAATGTCCATATCCCACTAATTACGTAAATAACTATTATACGTTTTAGTCATTTGGATAAAAAACAATTGGATAAAAAATATAAAATATGGCCGAAAAACCTTTTTCCTACGATCACATAGGAAAGTGACATATATCGCACTGTCTAGTTCTATGGAAAGTTGCCTTTATTCATACGCGTACGGAAAAAAAACTTATCCGTACGTGTACGGATAAAAAAGCTGTCTAATTGAATGTGGAAATGCTAGTCTATTTACCCCGCAAATTTATGTATATGTCAAATGCGTATTTCCTAAGTTGATTTGTCAACAGTAAAAACACGAACTTTTTTTATCGGATACATTTCTCCTTGCAACGAAACAGTTTTGCCAATCACTAATTTTACGAGAAAAACTGACATGATTTGATACCTAATGTCAGTTTTTCGAGCAAATTTAGTGATTTGCAAAACTTTGAGTTGAAGAGAAATTTATCTGATAAAAGAAAAGCTCGAGTGTTTTTTTGGCAAGATAAATTAACGACAGAGTATATGTATGAACAACAACAATAATTATCATTGTCATTGAGTAAAAGTGTCGTCCGCTTACTAGATATTGAGGTAGAGAAGTTTTTATCGGATGCACCTTTTTTATCGTTGTCAAAGTGACAATAACATTTCCAGGTATATGAAATTTTAACATTTGAGTTAATTTATCCATATAATATAATTTTTCTAATTAGATTTACTTATCCATTTTCTTGATTAAAAAAACTTTAGGACGCGGTCGGGGATCGAACCCGCGTACTCTTCGTCAGAAGTCCGACGTTGTACCAACTAATCTAAACCACCTGTTATAATAGTCGGAAAATGTAATCATCTTGAAAGATATTTATGATAAGAGCATGTATGAAGTATGGTGAACAATTATAATTTCACTTTCAATTTCTATAATTATTCAACCAATCAATAATTGTAATAACCTACCTATGTTGACTTTAATTGTAGCATTTTGTGTATTAATATGTCAGATGTTGATTACACATTATTTGGTGATATTATCACGTGATCGTAGGAAAAATCTCCCATTAAACTGTGATCCCTTGACCAACAATCCGTCGCCCTTGCCATGCAAATACTGAACGTAACTGTTATAGAAACAAATGTAGTACCCAACTTATCTACAAAAAATATATATAAAAACTACCATTATCCAAATAATCCATCATTTTTTTGTTACGAAAATTGTTGTGAACATTTTAAATCGTTTGTAGTAAACTGTTTTAAGGTTTAGATCTCCGAATTCATGATCACTTAAATATGCACTACCAAAAACCACATTCTTAATTTGAAATCTTGATGGGTCACAAAATAACGAAAGAACAAAATCAGCCAGCCATATTTCCCGATTTGTGAACTCCAAAATCCAATATTGTTTGTTTTAATGAATATTTATTAGTTATCGTTTATTTATTATCCACAATGTTCTGTCCTGCTAAATAGCAAAATTCGAAATTCAAAATAGCAATTAGTTGTGTTTCCATCGATGATAAAGTTTTCAATCTTGTTATGTATGGAAGTATGTATTTTGGAGTGACATTCACTGAGACCTAAAAGATCTATTGTGCCCTTACTTTAACTCAGTTTCTGAGGAGAGTCTCCTCCGTATAAATGCCTGTGCTTTATTAGGGAACAATTACCGGTGAGTGAACCCGTCACTTTCCTTATCTGGGGGTCTATTCACTAACAGTGAAAGCTCCTATGAGAGTACACACTTTTACAGTGCGCATGCGAGTTCTCTCGAAATTGCAAATTATGATATAGCCCACATGCTCACTTTATAAGTGTGTACTCTCGTAGGAGCTCTCACTGTTGGTGAATAGACCCCCTGGCCCCATTTTTGTCACTTAGTTAAGACATAGAAATTTTTCTCATGAAATGCGCATATTGCGCGCCATTTAACAACTGCTCTAGATGAAAATAATTTGTTTCTACACTATACAGTACACAGTGCTTTAGTTTTGTCCTTAAAGCACTTTTTTTATGAAACATTAGTCGTGAAAACTTGTTACAATCAAACCATACCTTTTTTCCATTAAATAGATTAACATCTATAATTAGAAATGAAGGATTGCGCATTTTTCTGTGGTCACGAACTGTTTTATTACAAAAAATTAACAAATTCTTTTTTTTTTCAAAAGCAAGCTTTTTCATACATTCAATAAATTCCGTAAATTTTGATTATTATTGGACCTAGAACTGCGAGACACTAGAAGTAAATGTACTAGTTTTATCTCGCAAATAATTATTAAATTAATAAAAATATTGAGTACACTGTATTTCAATATATAAAAGTCAATTTTAGTTTAGGTACTTTGGAAACAGATTAGAAAATAAAAATCATATTTGAGTGATATTGGATTTTTGTTGAATAAAATACTTTTAATAATAAACAATAACAATTTCATTTTGTATACTCTTTATTAAATGATGTATATTCTCTATTTAATGAAGTATGCTCTAACTATTTAAACTATTTAAACCCATACCTAATATAATTACTTGGAACTAATTTATACTGAATAATTATATGACAAAGATTTCTATTGGTATTTGGCAACCTCGCCTTTGTCCCGGTTTCGTTGCAATGTCGATGTCGCTGGGTGACCCATTTAGTAACGCTGGGGCATGGCCTTCACAATAATGTAGGCAACAAGGGTTGTGGGGGGTTGAAAGAGAGGGATGCATCGAGTGCATCCTGCAAAATCCCAGAGATGACCTCGATCTAGTTGTTTTTGTTTATTTCCTGATGTTCAAAGAGTAAAAGAACGGATGTGGTAAAGAGGAAAGGGTTGTAAAATAATTCGATTGTTGAAAGGGGATCTTTCCTATTTGCAACGGACTTATAATAAAAAGATATCAAAGCATGAACATTAAAAACAAATCTTTTGTATGACTGAATTTTATTGTGAACCAATCGACCAAGTAAAGTTGATTGAGCTAATATATTAAAGTAATTGTATATGTAGCAGCTTTATGATTTTTTTAAAAAAAATATTTGTAAATATATAAAATAATATGAATTATTTGTACAAATATTTTGTTTCCATTTTTTTGTTAATAAAAACTATTATTATCGAAATTGTACGAAAAAGTATACGAAAATGTAGAATGGAAAATGGCAACAATCAATTTCTGGTACATATGCAAGAGTGGAAGGTATCAGAGTTACATTTCTCAAATAATAATATAAAATTGAAATAAAATCGAAAAGCAGAAATGTAAGTACATGTAATATGACTTTAAATAAAACAAAAAACTGGAAGTAAATAGAGAAAAATAAAAAATATATATTATACTTGTATTATTTACAACTAACTCTTTAATCCAAATCTAGTTCAGTATCACTATCGTCTTCATTTAAATTAATAACTAAGTGTGCTACAGTGAGATTACCATTTCGATAAGTAACTTCAACCTTAATAATATTCCGAATCGAATTTTTTCAGCTTATAGAAATATTACTTGTCACATTTCTATATAATTAACTGTATAACAGTTGAGTTTAATGAGGGTGAAACGTTTTCAGAACTAGATACCTCTGAATTTTTGCTGATGCCACATATGTTCTATAGTGAAGCCGTAATACTGTTTGGCTATTAGGCACTATCTTTTCGATTCCGAAGAAGCTAGTACGATACTGCTATTGTTGTCGGAGTAACGACATTCGGCTGTGGGTTTTGGTCTTAAATTAATCATGTTGTCGTAAGTCAAATTGAAATAAAGTATAACATCCGGACTGGTGGAGGGATGTTAGAAAGAACGAAATGAACTCACCGACCGCTCTAGATTAAAATTACTGTGAATGAATAAGCTAAGGAGTACTCCTACACAGGTATACTTGCCGTAATATTATTGTGCGAACTTAAAGTTGTCGGCTCTTTGTTCGACTGTAATTCGATACTATACCGTCATAGTCCGCAATATAACTTAAAGGGGATATACGATTAGATAGCTGCATTAAATATTACGTCCACTATACACAGTAAGGGATATGTTCATCGGATCGAAGAACTACTGAATATCAGTAGAAATCGGTTAAGATTATTACTGGTTGTCTAACGGGTCATGATACAAAAATACTTATGGAGGCACCGTCGAAAAATTGTTACGCCACCTGCAATTTGGAAAAATGATGTGTTAATTCTTTGAAAATTATAAAATTAATTCTTTCAGTATTCTGTTACCACTCAAAATCTAATAAATGAGAATTTATTGATCCAAACAAAATCACAGCCACAAATTAGGTATGAATCTTGTACACATTTTAAATATAAGTGAATCAGTAATTACGGCTCTGAAAACAACAACAGGTTAATTTGCGGGATGTCGGATGCTGGTAGGACTTTCAAGGACTTACAAATTAGACAATAAGAGCAAATGCAATGAGTTCAAGGTTATATGCAGTCATCATGAAATATCACGTATTTGATTGACCGTCTTCACAGTTTTGTACGTGGGCAAAAATCTTCTGGAATCTTTGATTAAGCATTTATTTCCTTAAATGATGTAAAAATTTATTTGTTGGAGTACGTTTTCTCTTTCCAGTAGACAGAGCAAAATAAATTAATCCATCCAAGAGTTGGCTTGAATTTTTGTCTTGTTTTAGTAAAAAAATTGCTATTTCCTAACCTTTCCCGTTTGATTTGATCAAAATTTAATTCCCGTATCGGATTATATACTATGAAATGTCAAATGAAACAAACATGTAAGCAGCATACATGAATATTCAAATCTTGACCAAAAAGTACCAGTGGAAATGGTATTAATCAATAGGAATATTCTCGATCCTTAGTACTTATTCTTTAAGCCGCAGTACAAAAAGTTTAGTACATTACTCGCATGAAATTCCTCTTTTCTTGCTCCATGAAATGAATATCATTCCGTGTTCGTTAAACAATGTTCCATGGCTCTTCTTAGGGTGAGTCCTGATCTTAAAATGTTACACCGAACGAATAACCAAACGCGCCGCGCGCTCACGAATAAATAAAACAAATGGTCCTATAGCAGCCTACAATATTAATTAAGTATCAAAACAACGCATTAGTATTATAATTGAAGAAGCATGCAACGCTCCAATTCAGGAATTAAAGGAACAAATAAAGGTACCACTTGTATTGTTGGTTTATTTTCTAACATAAATAATTTCAATTTTTTTTTTATTCAAAAAATCATTATCAGGTTCGAAATTATTCAAAAAATGCTGTAAATGGTCCGAACGCTATAAATTCATGATCTCGACTGCGCACCACGCCTTTGTGCGTGCCAGATTTACGGACTGCCGATAGAAACTGTTTGGCGTGTTCTGTTCAAACACGTCCTGACTAGTCGAATTCGTTCGTGGGCGCGCTTCGCTTCGCGTGACGAAGATCGTAGCTAATATCCATTCTATATAAATACATATCCTCTAATGTTTTCAAAATCTACACTACTATGTTATTTAATATACTGCACAAAGCTCTAAATGTAAATAATAAAGGACTGTGATAGTTCTTTACGTTTTTCATGTCAATATTTTTACCAACTTTGAAATAATTTGCAATGTGACAACGTTGTTCAACTTTCAACTGCAATTTGAGGTTATGGCTCTTTGTTATGGTTAGATAAAAGAAAAGCTTAGCGGAGGCATTGATGTTTATATGTCAATGAGTTGAGGATTCGAATGTCTTACTTGAAAATAGACACTTTTAGCTGGTCATAAGTTTTTAAACGTATCCGTATCCGTATTGGAGTTACGTTGACGTGAAGAAATTGTCGAGAAAGCCTTTTTAGCAGAAAACGTATCGCTTCGTTCTGTTTCTAATTGTATAACCTCCAAGTTTTTTCATTTTACCTTTTTATATTTATGTAAAACGTAGAATGGGGGCGATATTAAATAATCCATTGCTGCTAGACGAAGAAGATGATTTAATATTGCACAAATATCACGGAATACTGACTTTGGTCGGGATACGTATACGTTTAAGTATACGGAGTAGGGTACGTAACAATACGTTCAACGCATCGTATCGGCTGAGACGTAACGGGTCTACACATGCGCAGTTTGTTACGTATACGGATACGTGAGAAATTCAAGACAAGCTAAAAGTCTCTAATATCCCATCAATATGTGAAAAAAAATATTTCTTTTTGAATAACTACACTGTACCACCGTTCAATTTCCTCTTCAACAATTTCCATAATTTTCACTAGTATAATACCACTAGAGGTCTAATTATTTCCGGAATTTTCTTCGAGCTTATGAATATTTTGAAAATTATCCCGAGTCGAAGACGAGCGATAATTTTCTTAAAATACTCATGAGCGAGAAAAAATTTCCGGATTTAATTTGACCTCGTGTGGTATTCGGTAAGAAAATTCCACACCAAATGTGTTTATTTCCAACAGCATCAATTTTCGTCTTCATCAAGTACTTGCAAAGACAATCCCAGAATCTCTAAGACAAGAACAGGCAACTTCCAATCAACCTGCCATATATAATAATTGCGTCTTTAATATAAACAGTAATCATAATGGTCCAAAGAATTTAGAGAACATCTAAGCTTGTAGTTGAAATCCAAATTATCATGGGAACAAATAAAAATTAGATTGTCAAAAACAATATTCTGTCATTATAAACGTCAAAAAAAATCTCCAGTATAATTCGCTGTTGGGTACTCACCAGGAAAAAATTTCAACTAAAATTCATTCGTTGCGATGGTGATCTGTCAGAAATACACGTTCTGATTGGTTAAAAATTACATGTGTGGAAATTTCACCGAAATAATTAATCTTATCACAAAAATAGACAAATTTTTATAGCCAAAGTGACGTTTCTGGCTGTCGTTCATGAACGGAGATTTCTAACGAGGAATTCGTTAGCATTTTGGATACAGACTAACATTTATCGTTCGTAAACGATATTCGTTCATCAACGGCATCGTACATACTTACAGAATAGACCCCTTAGTGTACGGCTGTTTCGTCCACACACACATATACTTATCCCTGTATATGCCAATTGTATACACATGTTTGGTACATTGACTGGTAAGTAATCCCTCCACTTTCCTAATTTGATCCCTGTTGGGATTTAATATTTCCTTAGTCAGTGAGGTTTTTTTACCAGGAGCTTGATATGCTTCTGCATTGACATGTGACTCCAATATCTCTGGTATTTTGATCGAATCCACCGAGATAACCACTCCCGTCCTGCAATTTTTGATATCCAAATCTGGTTCACGACTAGTGAGTACCGTTTTAGACACTTTCCTTACTGAAAATCTGTTGTTTCATTGCCTACAATATGCTTGTTTCCCGGGTCCCTAGTATGGTTTGCCAGGAAAAATAGGACGTCTCGGACCTGTCGGGATCTGATTTGGGACATGCTAAGGATTGCAAAGCTGTCTGAGTATCGGAGATTCAAAGGATATTTTGGCCTCGCTCTCCCCTTCGACGTTCATTTGCAAAAACGCGTATTTTTCCGTCTGTAATGCCGATAGAAACGTCCCCCAAGATTCGTAAACATTGCACCTTGGCTTAGCACTTCCCCTCCATCAGAGAACGTTCCATCCTGACTTCATGTGTCCAGCCCATTCCAGTCTAGTTGGATATTATATGGTTGGTTATCAATACTTGTAATTTTAATATCTAATTTTGTGATAACCATAATAATTACAAAAAAATTTAAACTAGACTTTATTGGTAAAAAGCAACAATTATAAAATGACAAATTATTTTAAAGTAAAACACAATGAAAGCTTTGGTAACTTCACAGTTTCATTCATTACTTTCAAAATTACATTTCTTATAAGCAAAGCCAAGCTAAATGTATAATATAATATAATAAATAAATATATAGTATTTCAAAATTATTTCTTCTTAATTTTTGGTGAAGTAGATTGAAAAACACTGGATGCAGACATTAAATTCTCGATATACTGGCCTAAAACTTGATTTTCAGATCTAAGTTTCAAATTCTCCTCTTTCACGGAATCAACTCTAGTAGAAAGATCGTCGAGAGTATTTTGTAATTCGAGAACTTGAGAAATCAATCTAGCTTTCTCTTCCTGTTCGTCGGGACTGGAATCGGGTTCCAAACTATTATGTTGCGGACTAGAACTTCCATTTGTAAAGTTAGACTGAATAGAATCCATACTTCTACCGTGTATCATACTAGAAGTGTTACCTTCCGACATCGAATGCTGCTCCGGCTCGTCGTTTATTATGACTTGCGGGTCATCATCTGCTAGTGGTATGTTATGGATGTCGTCTTGTAATTTTATCGACGCCATGTAAATCTGAAAAAATAAACGTGAATACCCCGTTTACTGTTTATTACACGTAACTAAATTGAATTACCTTAACTAGAAAACGTCTTTTTGTAAAATCAATTAATGGCTTATTTCAACATGAATAAAATTATAAAGTGTAGAAGAGAAACGCTGCTGGCTATGAATTCCACTGTCTACGACTGAATACGAACAAAAAGTCGCCGGCCTGTTCGTTCTACAACGGCGCAGCGGTAGTCGAGTAGAGTGGGAGAAAGCGAATGGGGGACTCGAGGAGAAGCGACAAGGGGACGGTATCGGCGCCGTGACGACGGCGCTGTGCATCACGTAATAATCGGTTCTCGGGTATTGGGGTCACAGACTGCAATGGGATAATTTTGTTAGTTGTGTCGATAGATGGATTTATAAGTTAAGGACATAAAACCAGTGGTTAATGAAAAAAATGAGTGCTGTTTAATATTAATTGTTACAAATTTATTTATTTCAGTAATAAGATATGATTTCTATTTAGACTTTACTACCTAGCTAAACTAATTCATAAATATTGATAAACTGCTTCATAACAATTTTTATAATAGATTATTTAATAGTCCAATTTTTATAAAAAAAACAGTACTTAGTTACAGGGTGTTTCGTTTAAAAATTTAAAAACTATTTGTGCTCAGTACATTAAAACTGTTTCACATATTCATTTTATATTTGACAGGAAGTGTAGACACTGTACCTCCCCCACTGAATTATATTCTACGTTTCTGGCTACTACCAGAGGTGTACGACAGGGGCAAGTGACAGGTTAATCGTTCCCAAATTCTACGCCGATGGCGGAATAGAAATTTTTGCACAATTTTTCGATTCTCCAATACTTTTTACGTAAATAAAGTACTTTCTTTTCATAACGATAAAGTCAATATTTCTCGAGATATTTTAAGTTGAGCATGAAGCTGCCCAATTTTGCCCAATTTCTAAAAAGTGCGAGTCAGTAGTACTATAGGCAGGCTAGAGTGTGTGAGAGAGCGTTTATTGGCAGTTGAAAATGAAGAACAATTCAATTCTAACGTGGAATGAATGAAATTTATATTTTTGTACTCATAATAAGTTTTCAATTGTATAATTATTGTTTATCTGAATAAATCTGATTTTGTGATTTTATATTTTGTAATCTTTTACTTCTTTAATACGTAAGCCTTTAGTAATTTAAACATAAATAGAAATATGTTCAATGTATAATATATCTATATACTAGGCATGCCTATCCTCCGATGCTAACTATGGAAACAAGCAGTACCATAAATTCGTGACTGAATGGATCAAGCCATTAAAAAGAAGCAAATTTTTTTATAGGAAAAATAATACAAAAAATATGTCAATTTCATACACACAAATCAATACAAACATACAAACCATAAACGCAAATAGCTGCCGATAACGCTTTCTCTCACACTTCAGCTTGCCTATTCACTCGCACCTATACAAAAATTTTTAGAACACCAGGCAAACAGAAAGTCCCACCAAAATGATCTGTCTTTTTTATAATCATATTTTTTAACTATAAATTATATTAATAATTAAAATTTCAATTTCCCTCAAATATTTTTTTATATTCAGTATATTATATTATTTATATTATTTTGCACGCGTCTGCAGGGTTGAAAACCCGACTAAATCGTCTGGCTTATTTTTTTTTGTTAACTCTTTAAACATTAAACTATATATATATATATATATATATATATATATATATATATATATATAT
>CAJUYG010000170.1:127516-154260 GCA_910591675.1 Galerucella calmariensis | reverse complement strand
CGCCCTGCACTCCAGTTCCAGTTAAAGTTTTAAATTTCAATACGCACGCAAACGGGTCTTTTGTTGTATATCCCCGCTGGTTATCTATTCGTTTTCTAGGTTATTGATTTCTCAAACACAGGGTTGTCTTTTTGCAATTGAATTTAAATTCATTTTAGTTAAAGAACCTTTTAATGATGCGATAGGTTAGAATATTTATTTTTTTCCTGCCAGTGAGCTGAAATTATTGTTTAAAAATTAGTTTAAACATATGTATATGGAAAATCGATTTAAAAACCATGTAGAATAAAATATGCTTTAACCAGCTTATCGATTTAACTGCTGCTGAGTACTCCCAACGAAGTTATTAGCAAATCAAAGACTTCAAACTGCTCTTAGTTAATGTACTCTTGGACAAATGTAACGCAGCAGCATATGAAAGCAACATATTCATAATAAATGAGTTTTCATGAACGTCTTTTTGAATGGAATATATTTTGTAGTGCTTTCAAAGGGAATTAAGTAGCTCCACAAAGTCTGCGAAATGAAGAAAGTTTATAGTTTTTTTTGTAATGATGTTTACATAGACGAGCATCTGAAAAAAAATTTTTTGTACCGTTTTCAAAACCTCTCTTGGATGTAGGTATACGGAGTTTTACATTCTATCGGACCCAAATTAGCATCCTAAAAATATTAATGCACAACCGGCATAGTTAAAGCGTTGCCTCTCTAGCATAATTGTAGCTCCTGCTGTAAAAAATTATTTTTTGGATAATACATTGAACAAAACTTGCTCTCTTAAATCAGCCAGTGGTCAGTTAATTTTATTTCAACGTCATTATTAGTTTGATCTTCTGGCAATTGCTCCTGGATTCTTGAGTCGCGTCCACATTATGTCGAATGGTTTCGATCGACAATCGACTATTGTAAAACTGCGTCCACATTATGGATCTACAATGTCGGGCGACCATCCACACTGGATCGACATTGTCGATCGACCTTGTCGAACGTCACTATTCGACATAATGTGGACGCGACTTTACAATAACATTCTACATTTTTCTAACTTCCATACGGCAAACGCCGCACAATGACGTGCATATTATATCTTCAATAAATTCTTCAAATTATTATAGGATACACTGAACATGTAAATCTCTATTTTTCGGCCGAACCTACTTAGTTGGTGCCAATTCAAAGACTGTAACTGGGTCAGCACTTCTTTTGTTTTAGCAGATTTGCTGTCTTGTTCAATTAATTAATTTTTTTTTTCAGGAATTTGAAACATATATATTATAAAACTAGCTTTCTAAGAACGTCAAGAAGGAACAGAAGTAATGAGAACATTTATGTTGTCAGTTTGCAAATTTTAGAAAATAAGTCTGACAACTTTTTCTTGTGTCTTCACATTGACTTTAGAAAGAGTATACCATGGAACTTATTGTGTGAAATTGCTTTGCCAAAAATATATCGTTTGTGCATCGCATTAATTGATCACATACCATTTTGTTGATGCGGTTTATTGTCCACTTCTGACTGGGCTCTTTCGATTGTTATTAAAAATATATCTATTAATTCAAGAGTCAGATTGTGTTAGCTAGGAATGATAATTGATTTTGAAAAATGGCTTCACGATGCACGCATCCAGAATAAATGTTGTATCTTTGAAAAATAAAAATTTCAAAAGAATTTACCTTTTTAATGTACAATTAAAATTTCGCGACAAAACGCCAAAATACTAATAGGGCCATGTTCCTTAGCTAACGATTCTTTCTCGTACTTTTGGTAATATAAAACTGATATCCTTAGTAGTTTATCACAAGGAAGTATCCCTTAAATGATGCAAAACCAGCAATTACAATGGAATTTTGAACGATGTACAAAATGTCTAAGCCACAATGTCAAATGATGTTTATAGACCGGTATCCCATGACACGTGCAGGCTTCATTATTTTAAATGGATGCCGTTTTCACTATAGAGTTTAATGTGAAAAAAACAAGTAGAATAAGGCTATTACCCAAGACCAAAACTTGTTTTTGTATTTTTTTCTTTATATTTTCACTAAAATGAATATATTATTCAAGTAATGTGAAAATAAGTGGTTTTAAGAATCTCTGTATCCAAAACGATTATTTCAAATCATCATCTCAATGACTTTTGACTGGCATCATGCCTTTGATGGAGAAATCTTTGAATTCTAATAGTTATTTTGAAAAAGTGGTTTTATTATACCTTTAAATTTTAAATAGGTACTTGAATGTCTGTTTTTAAAAGGAAAGGCTTATATTCATCTCAATATCCGCGATATACTTAGTTACATTATTATTAAATTTGTACCATGTAGAAAAAAAATAAAGATAATAAAATTGTAAATGTTTATGGAAAACATACTGTGTCGACATTGTAATAATTAGACTGTTGATAATATGTATTAAATTGAATGTTCATTTAATCCTTGTTTATCTCATAATGTATACAAATTGTATTCAAACACAGTTATCACAGGAAGAGAATATGAAGGGAAGGACCTCAGATTAATCCATGGTTCAATAACCAAGTACGGTGTAGGAGCAGGAATATTAGATAGCCAAGTCAAACTGTCTTACTGTGCTTAGGCAAACACCAGACGATATTCTAAGCAGAAATTGCAGCATACATCACCATACAAAAGGGTTATAAAGGTATAGATGTTCCAGGATTTGACAAGGAACATAGCGACTTAATTAAATAAAATTATAAAATTATTATTTTTATGGTTTTTCTCCTCCAGGAAATGAAAAATAATTCTATTCCTGCTTCACTGGATACAAACAACCTATTTATGAAATAAGAAAAAGTCATGGTTATACATTAAAGCAATAAAATTCATGATTACGATCAAGGTCAAATATTAACGAATTAATATCTTGTCATTATTGAATGAACTTTATTAAAAATATCCTATTGCGTATTGAAAATATTCTATTTTTAATATATCTAAGCTGGGTGTATCAATTTTAAAATCCTTGAGCTCTTTATAATTGACTTCTGGGCGAAGCTAGACGATAAGTAGGTCGTAGCCTTCAAAGGAGTTCATAGGTCGCATAAGGCTGATTCAGCACCATTTCTTCCCCGTCCTATAAACTACCCATTTTTCATCCGCCCATTCTTTCAAGCCGAGAAAGGAGACAAATTGGGAGGGGGTAAAGGAGAGCTTCGAATACCGCTAGTGAAAAGCCGGACGAACGACGACGGATCGATAGAACAGGCGCACACTTCAGATTTTGTTGGAAAATAGAGACTCAAAAGCAAGACAGATTTCCAGGAAAAAATAGATAATTGTGTGCAATATGATCAAACAAAAAAAGATTTGGAACTTGATATTCGCAAGAAAGTGTTATGGGAGGATTTAATGGCATTTAATAATACAATGGAGAAGGTTTACATAGAAATGCGTTGCCATCCAGTGACTTAACTGACTTTAGCTACAATAGCTCGGGGAAACAACAATAAAGAGTATTATATTGTTTATTATAGTGTGTAAGTGTTTATTTAATAAATCAATAGTAATTAGCCATAGTGAGTGTATAATTTTATCCCACGTTAAAAACTGTTTAAATAAATAAGAAAAACATTACAATATAATACTAATTACTACTACATGCATGTAAAGTAGACTTATTTTGAAAAATTTTAATGGCTACAAAACTATTTTCAATTAATTTTTGATTAAGCCCAAAAGAATATTTTTAAAATTTTACAATCGAGAGATACCTGGGTGTTGAAATCTCCAAAAAAAAACTGTAATCACTTAACTCCAACTCAATGATAAAAATGATTTCTGGTTCAAGATTAATTAAATTTGAAACATTCACTATATTATTATAAAAACACATTTGACAAATTAATACCTATATCATAACATAGGTGTAATTGGAAATTTCAAATATACAGTTTAATCAGGTTGGGAATTCTGGAGCCATTGGCGATATTCGATACTAAACACTATACACTTTATACAATCTGCCGAGCGTTTCGATAACCAAGTTATCGTCTTCAGAGACTGAAGGTAAACTTTATTTCAATGGGAAACAGTTTCATGTTTTTAAATAACTGACATCACATTCTGACCTGTTTATATAATTTCTTTGTGTTGAGTAATAATTGTATGTATACTGATGATCTGGCATCCTATTAATGTTTATTTATAAAAGCACGAAACAAATGGCAATTATATACAAAAGTGGTGAGCACTATTATTATTTTAAACTCATTAAATAGTGGTTTCACGTTTTCTACGTAACTTCAATTTGCCAGATCTGTTATTATTTTCATTTAATGTACCAGATTTGTTAATTCTATTTATCACCAATTTAATTATGTTCCATAAAAAATTGGTTACTATAAAAAACATATTTTCTTATACCTCTTTAAAAAGCATAAGGATCATCATTTTTAATGTAAAAATAATACAGGATGCAATATTAAAATCATATGTAACACAGAATCGACAATTAAATCGATATAGTGCGTCTTTGCCGTAAAAGTTGGAGAATGTCCTTTAACGAACTGTTTCTCCTGTGTCTGTCTTGATGAGGCTACCCATTATTCTAGAGGTTTTTGTGCCACCCACGGAACTGCTCACAACATACTTTACTGTCTTGGACAAGCAGACGACATAACTATTGTAATCAGTGGCAAGTTTGGTTGGTATCGGATATAAGACAAACAGTGATGCCCACGAGACGAAACTTAGGAAAATCTCGTCCTCTCTCGGGAATGTACATGCTGAGTATTTGAATTCAGCAAATTAGTTATTTGTGTTCATTGGAATTCGCATTTACATTTGTTCAAAAAAACACGTCGATTTCTGCAAACGTTCGAACAAGCTGGAAATATTTTTAATAAATATATATATATATAAAAAAAACGTGAAAAAAATGTTTTGTTAAGTTTGAGCGTTAAAAAATATAGTGTACAAAAATGTTGCTCATATGGTCTATGAAACTACATCTCTTACTCTGTCGATTGCAACAAACCGCATCTCAAACATCGATGCATTATCGATGGAAAAGATAAAAGTATACCTATGTCACTTTGCGCGGCCGCCTTTTTGAATTTTCAAAATTTAAAAACACCAACTTTTTAATGAACATGTCCCCTATACTTCCATATATTATTAATCACAATTTTTTTTGTGCTAGCAAAACTGAAATATATATCAGCGTAAAAGACTCCCAATTTCGAGTGCTTTACACTGTACTTGCAAGCTGCGTCGCGAGCTCCATCCGAATTTATTCAAGAATTTAGGAAAATGATTGGGGTGTCGATATGTTTTCGGTTGGAGACATGATATTCCATCTTGGAAAACTTTTATGGTAGGTAGATTTTTCGACCCTACTTCTCCGGGCTGTTATATTATGTTTCAGTTCTAGATATTTGCATAGTTATTAAGAAATGTTTAAAATAAAAAGTTCTTTCTTACATTTTAGTAAAGAAACATTCTTTGCAATCTACATAAGAAATTGGCCAAATCTATTCACTCAAAATAAATGTCAACACATTGCATATTCCAGATGTCTTTATTCACTTTATTACAAAACTTATTCAATGGGACGCTTTCTTGAAAGCGAACAGCTTATATTTGTTAAGTTTCCATATATTATTTTCTTGAGCACTGTGTCGTTTCGCCTCTCAAATTCAAATAAAAATATTTCATCAGTTGTTTGTATAGACATTTTGTAACTGTCAGACAGATAAGTTTACTTATTCACAAAAAATATTTTTAAATTACCTTGGAAACGGTAAGACATAAACGATAAAATCCCATGGCGTTCTCATCAATGTAATTGGCTATTTTTGAACACGTGACTAAAAAGCACTCGTCTTTATTGCTATTAGGAAATCCAACTCGTGAACTTCGTTCACTCGTGAGATTTCCATAGCAACAAAGATTCGTACATCTAGTTAAAATTATCAAAAAAATTACCACCACTTGTGTAATTACTGTTGATTATTTTTTTCACTTGTCAAAATCTTACATTTTGGTGGTTTGAACCAATAGCAATACATTAATAGGTGTGTTCTTTTTGACTGAGATCTCAGTTAATCTCAGCTCACATCGGTAATGTGCGCGTTCTTTTAGATTTACTCACGTCGAAGTGAGCTGAGATTATTCCTCCCCCTTCACCGATGCTGAATGTGATGTAAGGGGGTATCAGTTGAACTTGAGTCGGAAATAAAGTGGAGGGGATGAAGAAACATTTGATTTTGTTTACATATAAACACACATATTAATCTTTCAAATTTTCGAAAAAATTTGAACCACTCGTGGTATTACCATTGATAATTTTTTATTCAAGCATGTTAGTAAAAAGAGCCGGGCTCTTTCGCCAAAATATGAAAATAAATTCATGCAGTTTTTAGACAACATGCTTGAATAAAAAATTATCGGTAATTTTGATGCACTTGTGTAGTTACTTCCGATTATTTCACTCAATACAAAATACGCGCATTCGATTGGTTTAAATATGAGGATTGATATCTGAAAACACCATGTTTTCGATTTTGTATTTCGGCACCTGATTGGATACATGCAATATCTGTGTGTTTCGCGTTGTCATTAGTTGTTTCATTCGATATTAAAAATCTAGCGACTGACAGAAAATGTCAAATTATTAAAGAAACGTCAGAATCATTGTATCAAGAAATAATCTTGACAAATACAACTCGTGTAATTAATGATTATCGAAAATTTCTTCTCTTTTTCGTAACAAATTGTTGTTTGGAAACAGCACGAGCGCGTAAACGCGAGTGCTGTTTCCAAACAACAATTTGTTTCTCAAAATCGAAGAAATTTGTATTTCGATAATCATCAACACACTTGTTGTATTATTATCGATAACAGAAACAAACTAATATTCGTACTGATAAGATTTTGTAAACAGTTTCGTTTACTGCACAATTCCCGGGCCAATCAAGTTCCTGGGCCATTAAATTTCCCGGACTGATGAGAATTTCTGTATATACAGACATAATACCGGTTCTGTGAGATTGACTGTTCCTGAGATATACAATTTCTGTATATATACCATTACTTGGGGCGTGTTTATAAACTTACTCCGAGTTACATCTAGAGTTACGCGAGAGTTAAGACACGTGGTTTATATGTAGTAGAGTAAGTACGAGTAAGTAGTCTAGAGTAAGTAAATAAACGATACTGAGTTAATCTTTAACTCTGGGAGTAAGTATGTGAACGCACCCTTGGTGGTCTGACGTCTGAATAAACCATTCCCTGTATCCAGTTCCTCGAAAAAACTTACCTTGAGTGGGTTCTTGGAAGACCATCTACCGGAAATGCACCTCCATGTATTTATTCTTGATGTATGAATTGGTAGTACTTTGTGAAAAACAGGAACGTATTTTATGAATACGTAAGGCTTAATATAAAAACTCTTTAGTGTATGATACTAACCCCTTTTACACATAAAAATATTTTTATTTCAAATCTTTTTTTTCATAATAATTTTTACTTTGCAAGATTTATTTAACGCAGATACTATACTCACCTTAACTTCAGTGTACCTTTATATGTTTTTTTTTCTAATTTTGTTTTAAGAAATTGAATTAGTGGTGCTCTTCAATTTTTCCTTCTATTTTCAAAATAAAATCTATATCTAATTTTTATCAAATAACAGAGCCCTGAGATCTGGCTTTGTTATCTTAAAATTTAAAGTCTGTTTGACAAGAACCTGCCCTACCAATTTTTGAATTTTTACCGTCATTCAACGCCGTGAGTTAGTTTTTGTCTCACATTTAAGTAGTGAAGTAGTATTTGCCAGGAGATTCGTATATATTCTGTAATCACATTTTGTAATTTATCTCTACATTCACTTTTTTCCATGTCCAAATTCTATGTATATATAATACTATGTTGTGTCTGGCTCTATTGATCCCGTCGACTGTCGCTTCTGCCAAAAAACGCCCCGTACTCCTCTTTTGCCTCCCAATACTATCCGGGAATATGCATCGCGATCAAGGAACGGACTTGGTTATTTCTAAGATTCTGCTTATAAAAAAACTTCAAATCTGAAAAAACATCAAATGACTTTTTTTAATTCAAAGCTCAATTTAATTTTTTTTATTTAATAATATTTTTTTCAAATTTTTATTACTCCAAAACGGATAATATGCTTTTTCAGAACCTAGATCTTTTTGACTTAATATATATGTAGGGAATACACAAAATATCTTATAGGTCGCGGTGTGGCCAACCGAACCAATCGACCACCTTGTAAACCTAATCTAATCCAACATGACCTACCTAGGCTTAACCTGGCCAAGTTTAACATATAACACACTTCGTACTTTTGATGTTAACCTGCGAACTGTGACGAATTTCAAACCTTCCTATGTATGTATGTATATATTATTGGGGGGGGGGTGTTTAATGGGACTTGAAAGATCTATTGTGCTTCTTTACTTCTATTTAGTTCCTGAAAAGTCTCTAGAGACTAGTAGCTCCTTAGACCTATTTCTTGGAGGAATTTCAAAATGTTTGCAGATTTCAGTGAGCGTCCCTTTCTATCATTTTTAGACTCCTAGGTATTGTGCCCTAGAATTCTGAATTGCTGTGCAATCCGCAAGTAAGTGGATAGAGGTTTCTTCTTTCACACCACAAAGCTCCATCCTTCCTCCACTATTTTAAGCTTTTCCGGTGCCCATTCAGGCCACAATGTCTCTCCTCTGACTTGGGCATTCGTTTGATATCAATAGGTTGTAGTCACTCTTTGATTGTCTAAACTTCACTAGATTTTTCCAGTTGTCTTTTTTCGGCTTTGCCTATTTTTCCAATCTACATTGTAGCTTATATCGCAAAAGAATTCCGCCCCCAAAAGGATGTTTCAGTCTCCCTCTTTGCTAGTTCATCTTCTATTCCAGTGTGTCCTGGAATAGAAGGTGACTTTGTTGTTCTCGCCCAGTTCATTGAGGCATTCCCATACCATTTTGGATCTGATTGCAGCTCAGTGCTTTAATGGCTGCTTTGGTATTCGCCATTAAGATAATAATTTGCCTTCTACAGATCGCGTAATTCCTTATGGAACCTTCCTGAATACCACCTACTAGTGAATTCTCTTTCTCTCTGTAAAGGACAATCAACATTCGGCCATCCCCTAGACCTGTGTATACGCCTCCGATGCGCGCACACAGCTATACTTACTCTCTTTTTCAAGCTGTTTTTCTCATATTTTTCTTGTCGTACTTGTGTAATCCAGGAAGGTTCCATAAGAAATTACGCGATCTGTATATCCCTTATCATCGGGAAAGATATTATTCCGAAGGAAGCTAAACTTTGAACTAGCCATATCATTTCAAGTGATATATTGGTGGAGCTAGGTGAAAAAAAAATTCTTGGAGCACGAGCCCTATGTACACCTAATTTCTTTTAGTACTAACCACAGGGTATAGGTGTTCGAGCCAATTGTGAATTAAATATAAATTATTAACATTTTTATATTTTTATTTCAAACAAAGATAACTAATATACCTTGTATATTGACTTCCCAATTGGCAAATTTTCATTGTCAGTTAGTGTTATTAGTCGCGTTCATCACAACGTAGCGCTACCGGAGCAATTTGCTGCTAAACGCGAGTTTTAGCAACTGATCAGATCAGATCAGCGCTGGGGTAGCAGTCACCGTCTTCTTCATCAAAGCTGAAATACGCTACGCTACCGATCAACATGCAATTGTTGTCATTTATACCAAATACTATGTTAACAAATACAACATATTTTAGACACTTCTATCTAGTAAACTAAATCGAAAATGAATAAATAATTATTGAAGTCATATATCTAATAAAAGTGGATTATGTTGTTATATCAAGAATAGCACGTTCACCAAAAATTCAGAATTAAGAAACAATGGGTCAATCTAGAAATCGGTATCTTTAATGAGCATCAAAATAATTATTACAGTTGGTTCGGTGAATCTTTTCCCATGCGTCATCACTCATATACAAACGCAATACATCAATGCATTAAATTACACGCAGGTCGTAGATTGATGTTTCAATTAGGATGTGGCTATAATGACGGTGTGCGTTATTTATTATTAAAGCTAGATATTTATAAATATTTCACAATGTTGTTTGTTGTCAACCATGTAACAATCTCATTTTTTGTCGAATTAGTAGAAGGTTGATTTTCTAAAAGAACACTATGATATGGAGCATTTCATAAATATTTCATTGTTCATTTCTCCATGGTAATTAGCTAGTCTAGATTTTGAACAAAATAATACAATTGCTTCAGAGACAAATCCTTTGGTAGAACCAGCATGAACAATTATAAAACGTTTACCATCATAACAATCTGGTTTACGTACACTTTTGGTGCTGTTGTTTTGCCAAGAATATGTCCTCCATTTCTTTTTTCTAACTCAAAATACTCCAACACATTTATAACCAGCTCCTGTGCGTTTTCCAGGCATAACTATTCTTAAAAAATCATTCATAAATAGTTCTGGTCTTTCAGAAAATTAGGTCAATATTTTCTACATTGGTGGAAGCAAAATATGTTTCATACAATTCAGTTTGATGGAATTCTATCCATAACCATGATGAAATGTCAATTTAAGGTTAGTATAGATGAACGATTTTCATATTCTTTGGTGGATGAGTAGTAAGCATACCAGACTCTCACGCGGTAGACGCGGGTTCGATTTCCCGTGAGGAAATTTTTTTTTACTGTTAATTTTATTTTTAAATAATTATTCTGCTTGATATTAATAACGACAACAGGTAGACGTTTGAAATATTCAGCAGAATATTCATTATTATAGATAATGGTACGGTACCCTTCATGAGGGAGTCCGACTGGCAACATCTACTTATAAAAGCATCGTATGTTTGAAAAGGGAAACCGTAGCATTGTACAAATTGTACATTTAAGAACTGTACGTTTATCACAAAAAATTAGTGAAGACATAAAATTGAATTGGTACGATTATGAATAAAATTGTTGAACATTTTTAATTTCAAGTTATATTTATTTTACAGTATATTCAAATGTTTATTTTCTAGATTTTTTCTTGAATGAATCGTAGAAAAAATATAATGTTCGACTCGTGTGGATTGTACATATCCACACTAGTTGCACAAACTACTATTCTGCACAGTTTACAAAATGGAAATGTAGGCCATCAGTTAACTAAACGGATATGATTTCATATACATCTTAGAACGTATATGAAATCCACCAATCAGCATTCGAGTTTAGTATCCGTCATTCATCTTTTTTCAATTTAAAAGAAACGTCAAAATAGCTTGTCAAAAAAAGTTTCTCATAGATCAAGAATATTCATTTACAAAGATAAACTTAAAAGAAATAATCCGTACAAATTACCAACAAATACTTAAAACAGAATAAAATGGGTATTTAAGGGGACCTCAGATTTTATAAAATTATGTAATAGGTACACCTGACGTTATAGATAAACAATTTTCATATTTCTCAGTGGTCGAGTAGTAAGCAATCCAGACTCTCACGCCGTAGACCCGGTTCGATTCCCGTGAAAAAGTTTTTTTTCAATTGTTACTTTTATTTTTAAAAATAATTATTCTGCTTGACAATAATAACAACAACAGGTAGATGTTTGAAATATTTAGCAGAATATTCATTATTATAGATAATGGTACGGTACCCTTCATGAGGGAGTCCGACTGGCAACATCTACTTATAACAGCATCGTATATTTAAAAAATGAAACCGTAGCATTAAACAAATTGGACATTCAAGAACTGTACGTTCACCACAAAATTAGTGGAAACATAAAATTGAATTGTAAAATGTATTAATAAGTATTAATAAGTATTACAGTTGTAGAAAAAATATGCTGCTCGACTCGTGTGGATTGTCCATATCGCACTTGAACAATTGAGCACTCCGCCTACGGCGTCGTGCTCAAACTTCGTCCTCGTGCGATATGGCCATCATATCCACACTAGTTGCACAAACTACAATTTCTTTCAAAATATGCCCTTTTACATTTAAAAACAACCTGCCAAATGTCAAATCAATTTATCCATCCATTTTAAAGTTATCGAATTAAAACATTCAAGTTTTCAAAATTTCAACATCCTGTATTTCGAAAAGTGAATGTGCTAGACCCCTTAATCGCGCAAAAAAATTATGGAAATAATAGTAAAAATTGATCCGAACAAATTCAAGTATATCACCGGCACTGCGAATACCAGCTTTGCATAGAATTTAAATATAGCATCGGTGGTTCAGTGGTAGAATGCTCGCATTGCGCGCGGGCGGCCCGGGTTCGAATCCCGGCAGGAGCATATTATTATGAATCGCTGCTTCGCAAACGAGAGAGAGACTAAGGAGGCACAAGCACGCAAGCAAGGTACATAACGAATCAACGTAACATAACGTAGCGTAACGTAACGCGTAACGGTCAGAACTTTTGCGTCGCGACCCCTGGTCGCTCAAACATAACCTGGCGTAAAGAACTAAAGTTTCAATAAGTAGATAAATAATCTTCACTTACCACAATAATTGGAACACACGGATGTAAGTATAAAGTCGTTATAACAACTGTTTTTTAATTGAATTTATATGCAAGGGGCAAAAAATGAGTAAAAATGTGAAATAAAAATGTAAACAAAGTCTTTGGTCTGTCAACGTACAAATTCGCGTTAAACTTATCGCCGACATTCATCATATGGCTATATCTGTTTGTTATATTATGTTGTAATGGAACAAACGGTTTCATTTCGGTGATTTAGATTCTGTGAGTAGGAAAGAGATGTACTACAAAAAGTAGTATGTGAATAATTTCATACATGGGAAAAGATTCACCGAACGAACTGTATACATATTTGCCAAAGATTAATATTATTTGGGTACCTACTGTTCAAAATTCTATTACGGTTCTGTTGGTAGATGTAAATATTGAATCGTTTCACTAACTGCCTAAAAATAAGTACACAGTTTAATGTCTATTCAATTTATGAAATAAATATTTTTTATATAAACGGTCTGATATGGGCTATAAACGGTCTACGTGGTATATATACCGAGTCTTTTCACAAATTGACTGAACATAATATACAAATTAACTGGTAAATTGTAGAGGTTTGAATATTTGTAGAATAATTAAAATACGTAATCCAACATTTCAAAATATATGTCTTGGGGTTCCCTTTTTGTACATATTCGATTCATCTGAAGCTGTCAATGTACAATGTACATTTGATCATTTGATGATTGATTCATTTTTTCACTCAGAATAGTAGTACCAAAAAATTTTACAACGGCTAAAAATTTATTATAGGTGTGTTATGGCGTAGCAGTTGAACTTTGGTTCACGGTGAACCCCAGATCAAGATGTTAAAGCGTATGATATGTGGTTTACCACGAAAAGACGTTCAAATTCTACTATACAACTCGCTTTTAAGTGTGAAAATCAAATTATTCAAACTTCGTATTATACCATTGTTGTTTTTTTTCCATAAAATCCAAATTTATTAAATTTTTTCACCAACTTATTCATATATAAATTAAAATTGACTCTCAACAATAAATACAACACAAATGTATGGAATCAAATATTAAAAAAATTCCTAAATAAATTGCAATGTTTTAAAATGGGTCAGTAACAATTTAAAATCTTTTGTAAATATTGAACATTCAAATTACAATTATTTGGTAAAACTTTTTAATAATCAATATTTCGGAATTTTAAGTTATATTGGTTTAGTTAGCTCATCATGGACATATCTCACAAAGTAACAGCATAATTTCATCATTTTTTTTACATTTTTGAATAAAATTATTCACTGTCCCATGACATGTTAGGTTTGTTAGAACAAATAGTTCACGGACGATTCCCGAATCAGATAGGAATTATTATATACGCATGTGTCAAAAAGGTATCAGCTTTGAATCAATTCTGTTATGGCTCAGAAATTCGTTCGGACACTAGTAGTTTTGTACATGCGTAGTTATCTGCATTGGATGACTTTATACTCTAGAAATCTCTTAAATCACTAATGTCGTCATTTATAAAATCCCTTTTGATTTGTTACTGTTATAGCGATACTCAATAAATTAAAAAACATACTATCCTTTTCAATTTTCAATTGAACCAATAACTGTTTTAACCGTTCTTGAAAGGATTCAAACACAGCTCATGTTTGTTCGAACAGAATACTTTGTTAATTCATTATCAGTTCCGAGTTTGTGCCACCAGTACTTTGCAGACCAGCATAATTCCGAACTGATTCCAGCATTTGTTCGAACAAACCTGTTGGTGAAAGTTTTGAAAGAAAAAATTGTGTAATTGAGAAATTCGAAGCTTTATTGAAACAAATTAATAACTGATCAATATCATCCAGAAATTTTTTTTTCACAGTATGAAAAAGTATAGTGAATATTTTTGATTAATTTTCTATTCTTACATATGTATATTTCTTTTGTGGTTACGTAACGTTCTGTTGTAATAAATCTTACATCTCAACAACCATTCAGTTAATTCACAAAAAAAAATCATTAATACTTACAATATAATTGTTGTGATGAAATATGCAATTTAACTTTTAACAACCGAAAAAAAGGAAAATGTTGAAATTATTCAATTATAAAACAAATGTTTATAGCATCGACACATTAACGGAGGAGTTCACGGACAAAATATTTATATTCTGTGGTGAGAACTTTCGCCTTAAAATAAGGGATTTCTTAAGGTGGCTTCCCACGACCCGTAATTTTACAGGCCAGGCCGCGCCGCGACTGGGGAACGGGCGGCGCGTAGATCGGAACGGACTTCAGGCTAAACTCTTCCAGGCGTGTTTGTTTGAAGTTACCGACTCGCCGCGGATTCGTCGCAGCTCCTCGCGCCACCTAAGGCGACCGTCATCCCACGGCGCGTTGGCGCGGCCCGGCCTGCAAAAACAAGGGCCGTGGGAAGCCACCTTTAGGAAGGTAACATTTATGATATAGACGGGTACAGACTAAAACAATGAATTCTCTATTCCATCCAAACTGCACGCCATTCCAATCCACACTTGCTCGTGAGCACTTTAGATTAAGCAAGTTCGTTCGAGCTTGTCAAAGGTTGTAGTACTTTGAAAAAATAGTCATAAATAATTATCATTTGAATTTCAATTTGTGTTGATCTATGGTTAATGAAACACTATTCAAAAAGTAAGTTATTTTGTTTTACCCTCATTAAATAATATTAAAATTTAACAATATAAATTTTAAACAGATTAAGGTTATCTTCAGGGGGCCGATCCTGGCAATGTTTTCGACAACTTCTTCGAAAGTGTGCTCCCTAAAAAATAGTGATTTCTAGAGTTTAACCCACATTACTAAATTTTTCAGGTAAAACAAAACTTTTTTTATCGATACATAGTTAAAAATAAACACAACTAAGATGTTATACAGACCAGTTCTCTAAGAATAGTTTCAGGAGCTTTCAGAACAAGTCCTGTTAGTAGCCTCCAAGTTATCACATCACAACACCCTTTATATCTAAGACGTCTATATCTATCTTTATGCTATGCATCTAGAGTCTCGGCTCTGAAAAACAACAATCCTTGTTTTTTAACAATATTTCATGGTACAAATACCATCCCAGGCAACCAGAAAAAATACCTACATTCTGTGAAAGGTTAAAAACATCAGATTTCAATATTGATCAATTCCAACTGTCTTTACCATTATGTCATGAAACTCCTCCTTGGATAATTCAAATACCAGCAGTCAACTTCTCATTAGCAAATCAGCCCAAACACCCTACCAGCGACCACATATTCAAATTAAAATACCATGATCTCATTTCTAAATTCACCAGCTATGGATCTAAATTAGAAAAATGCAATCAGGCAAAATCCTCACTGTTCGGTATATACAGGAGAGTTACTTACTTGAAGCTTTGAGAAGCTACAAACAGCCAAACAAAAACTTATTAATAATTTCGGACTCCTACAGTGCTCTCTTAGGAATAAAACAACTATTTTCCACTCACCAAATACTTTTAAATATCAAAGAAGAACTTTACAGACTCCAGAAAACACACTTTAAAGTAGAGTTCCCGTGGGTTCCTTCTCATGTAGGCATAATGAAAAAGTCGATGAAATTGCACGACATTCTGTAAGCAACAAAAATCTACCATATTTTGAAAACAGTCCAGTTGCCGATTTCAAACCAGTTATAAAGTATTTTGTATGTATGGAATATCTGACAAAAAAGATGAGATGAAACCAATTCGCTACTTAAAGAAAGTAGCGAAAATCCAGTAAAATCCACAGTGACACTTCCACAGACCAGAAAAGACCAGGTTGTTTTAAACAGGTCAAGAATAGGATAGATAGATGAATAGATTTATTTAATAAAGAACCTCCAAAGCAGTGTTTAATATGTGATGTGCCCCTAACCATAAAACATTTTTTTTTTATTATCCGCATCGACCTGTAAGGTCATTAGTGGTTACACAGTGTAATACATATTATATATATATATAAAAAAAATTCAAAATTTACAAATAAATATTCAAGTTAACTTCAATTATATGATAGATGAAAACACTTTGTATTATTATATGTACCTACAGTTTAGATTTTGTATAGTGCATTAATACTTGTTAAAAAAGCAATAACTCTCGATGGATTCGACGCACTTCCAATGGCTTCGCTAATATTCCCTGGAATCCTATGGGCTCTACGTTGTAGATCATACTTAGGGCAATCGATTAGGAGGTGATGTACGCTGATAATCTCATCGCATACATGACAGAAAGGAGGATCGTCTTTTGTAATTAAATGCTGATGAGTGAATCTGGTATGTCCTAAACGTAGCCGTGTTAAAATTACCTGGTTTCTTCTGTTTTCAGCATACATCTGCCAAGGTCCAAAATTGGATTTGATATATTTCAATTTCGATTCTGAGTTATGCCAATGTGAGTTCCAGCGTTTAATAGTTTCATCTTTGAAGTATGATTTCAAATCGGCTGCTACCGATAGATTACAATCTAGCCAGTTTTTAGAGCCTGCTTCTTGTGCTTTTTGATCTGCTTCTTCATTACCTTTTATGCCCACTTGGGATGGTATCCAGATGAATCTGACGTCCTGGTTACTTCTGTACAATTGTTCCAATCCACAATTGTTCCAATCCATTTCTTATCAAGTTAACTATTGGATGTCTTTCGTAAATTTTTTCTAACAGCATTAGCGAATTTAGTGAGTCCGTCAAGATTATGTACTTTCCATTTTGTTGATGTTTGGCGTATTCTACTGCTTTGTGAAGTGCATATAGTTCACCAGAAAGTATTGTGTATGTACTGGGAAGCTTAAATACTTTGAAGTCCTTGTTTGTTACAATGGCTGCTCCAACACTGTCACCTTTTTTGGATGCATCCGTATATATCTGTGTGTATCCCTGATATTTGCTTATCATTTCTTTAAATTTTGCTTGTATGATATGGTTCCCAACATCATGTTTGTTAATAGAAGTTAGGTGGAAATTTATTTTAGGTGAATGGCGTGCCCAAGGTTGAATATCGGAATAGGATATTTTGTTTGAAAAGGTTGAAGGAAATGACTCGGAATTACAATTTTTCAGATATCTGCGAATTCTTTCATAAAAGGGAGGGTTCCAATATTTACTTTGGAAGGAAGTTGAAAGTCTATTTTGTGACAGTGTTATTGTATGTGGGGTTTTGGTTGTTGCTGGATATTTTAGCTGCATAAGTTAAACTAAGAATCTGTCTTCTATCACTGAGACTTGCTTTCACCGCTTCACAGTATAAACTATTCACAGGAGTAGTGCGAAACGCTCCTAAAACCGTCCTTAGTGCCTGATTGTGTATAACGTCAAGAGGCTTCAATGTTGATTCTTTTGCGGAAGCATATGCAATGCATCCGTAGTCTATTTTTGATCTTACTAAAGTTCGATATACCATCATTAGAGTTTTTCCATCGGTTCCCCAGTGTTTATTGGCTAAACATTTCAGAAGATTTAAGCCTGACTGACATGTTAGAACAACTTGTTTAATGTGAGCTTTCCAGTTGAGTGTTTGATCAAATATAATTCCCAAAAAAATTATTTGTGTCTTACATCTAAGAGTTTGGCCGTATAATGTTAACGCTGGCTGTAATTGATTTGGCTTTTTGGAAAATATTATACATTCCGTTTTTTCGGACGAAAATTTAAATCCTCCTACTTTGGTGAAGTTTTCTAGCTCATTGATTTGATTCTGTAGTATAGTGGTATATAGTATGTTTTTGCCCTTCATAAATATTATTAGATCATCAGCGTAGAGTCTAGCTTGGACAGGTTTACTAATATTTTTGAGAATATCATTGATAGCGATTAGGAATAAAGTGGGGCTAATGATTGATCCTTGCGGAGTTCCATTCAATTGATCTTTGGGATGAGATATAGTAGAGTTGACTCTGACTTGAAAATCCCGATTTTTCAAAAAATTTTGAACAAAAGCCAAAATATTTCCCTGATAACCCCATTTTTGTAAAGTAGATAAGATTTGGTGGCGCCATGTAGTGTCAAAAGCTTTACTGAGGTCAAAATAAACTGCAACACATTTCTGTTTGTTCACAAAAGCCTCATTAATTTGACTTTCTAGGTCAATAATATTATCTGAAGTAGATCTATTAGGCCTGAAACCGGATTGCTCTGGAAATAATTGGTTGTTTGCTTCTAGACACCACAAAAGCCTTCGATTAATAATTTTTTCGAGTAGTTTACATGTACTGCATGTTGGTGATATAGGTCTGTATGATTCAGCTAACAGCAGAGATTTCTGTGGCTTGATAATAGGGAGAATTATCGCACGTCTCCAAATTTCAGGGAATTTTCGTTGATTCCAGATGGAGTTAAATATATTAAGTAAATATTGTTTGGCAGAATACGGAAGATTTTTTAAGAATACTGTCGGGATATCGTCTGGACCGGGTGAGGTGTCTTTCATGGTTTGCAATGCTTCAGAAAATTCTTCTTCTGTAATCGGGCTTTAATTGGGTTTAAATCTTCTTCTACACTCACAGGAGTTAATTCAGCTGCCTTTTTCAGAGCTTGGAAGTCTACATCATAGTTCACATTGCTAGAGAATTGCCTATATTGTTCTGCAAATATTTCGGCTATTTCGCTTGAGTCTTAGATTACTGTATTGTTATTAACTTTTAATGCTGAAATTCCGGAGTTTATTTTCTTTCCTGAAATTCTGTTTACTTTTTTCCACACCGATGATAATGGTGTGGAGCTATTTATACTCTGAAGATATTTTCGCCATGAGTCTTTTTGACTTTTACATGTCACGCGCCTAGTATGTGCTCTTTGCTTTTTGCATTCCACTAAATTCTCAGTTGTCTTATGTCTTTTGAACCTATTCCACGAATGCTTACTAGCTTTTATTGCAGCGTCACATGTATCATTCCACCAAGGTACAGGGTTGTATTTTTTAATATGACCAGTTTTTCCTATTTCATCGGCAGCAGCATAATAGAATTGAAGTTGCAAATGGTTTCGTTAATATCATCAGTTGTTATAAAATTTGTAATGTTTCTGTCTATGTGATCCGCGAAATTTTTCCAGTTTCCTTTATTTAGCTTCCATCTTTTCAACGGGATTGTTTCGTTGTTAGTTTCAAATTTATGCTGCAAGTTTTCAATTATTATTGGAAAGTGATCACTATTGTAGAGGTCATCAACTACTTTCCAATTCAAAATAGCTATGAGGTTTGGACTACATAGAGATAAATCTATAGCCGAAAAGTTTTTAGTACCCGCAATAAATCTGGTGACACTTCCATCATTTAAAAGTGAAATATTCATTGAATCAATCCAATCTTTTATCTTCTTGCCAACTTTGTCAATTTTCTCCGAACCCCACGAAAAATGGTGGCCATTAAAGTCACCAAGAATAATAAAAGGTTTGGGTAATTGCTTCATTAGTAGTTCTAGTCCTTGTTGGTCGATGGCTTGGCTAGAAGGTATGTAAATATTGCATATACTTATTTCATTTGGAGATATCAATTGAATTGCGACAGCTTCGAGCGGAGTATTTATTTTTATTGGTATTGCAGTTACATGTGATTTAGTGTAAATTGCAACACCTCCACTAGCTACTTCAGAACTACGATTTTTAAGGAATCCAGTATAATTTGTTGGTTTGCTGCTTTTGTTTACATGAAAATGCGTTTCTTGCAGGCATATAACATCAGGCGAATATTCTGCGATCAAAAGTTGTAACATATTTGAATGGATGTAATATCCATTCAAGTTCCACTGTAAAATGATATTGAATTTGATTTTTAATAGCCAGCTGTTTGTAGATGTGTCACTACTAGGATCGACTTCCGTTTGTCTTTCCAATTTTTTCCGTAGCTTTGTACATCTTGTCTTCAAACTTCTGTCTTTTATTTGCGGGTAAACTTGTAGCAGCATTTCAATCAGATCATTAAAATTTGTAGTATAATATTTGACTACATTAGCTATATCTTGAGCTCCAAATGATTCTTCCATCAAGGAAACAAATTCATCAGTATTTAATATGAATGGTGGGTTGTGGTTATTTATGAACTCTCGAATATTTTCTATTTCTTCACGTTTAAATTCGCTGTTTTGTCGTAAATTTTTCATCTTTATTTTTCTACTTTTCTTTTTGGGGTTTTCTGGAATTGTAAAGGTAATTGGTTCTGTTGGAGTGGATAATTGTTGTGAGTGCTCGGGTGTAGGTGTGGTAACGTCTGAATGACTTCTTTTATTTGTGGTATGATCTTCTAGCGAACGGGTTTGCATTGGTTGCTTTTCTTCATCCATATCTTGCGATAATTGGGCAGGGTCCTCGATAGTACTTCTTTGGTTTATGTTTGTGATGGGAAAAGCAATGGAGGAAGTTGTCGATGCTGTTAACTTAGCCGTAGTTTCCATGGTTGCGGTTGGATCTATTATTGAATTTGAATTAAGAGTGTCGACTGTTAATGTATTGGATGGAAGATTTGCTTGAGAAGGAGTGTTAACTTGAGTATTGATTTCCAGAGCAGAATTAGATTGTATTGACGAAGTGGAAGGTACTGAAGTAGGTATCAATATATTTGGACACTGTGAAGATAAGTGACCTGGATTTTTACATTTAAAACAATTTTGATTATCCTTTGATAAGTAAATTCGGAAATTGAGATTGTCATATTCTAAAACAATGTATTCTGGAATAAGGACATTTTCTAATGGCGCTATGTAAATTTGTCGTCTGAAGTTTAACATATGGCTAAATTCAGGATAATCTGAATTTATTCTCAGGGAACTTATAGGCGAGAGTAGTTAAGTCCTAGTGATTCCAACTTATACGTAAGCAAATCATTGGGAATAACAGGGCTTACATTAGACAAGACTAGTCGTTCAGAAGGTGTAATAAGTCGTCTTACTTGAATTACTTCATTATTGACCTTAATTTCACCATAACTATTAATGAAGTTATCAACTACTTCTTTGCTTGACAGGAATATACATAGTCTGTTGTTGGAAATTCTAGATATATGAGTTATATTTTTCGGTTCAACTAGAGGACCGATTTGACTCAAATAATCTTGTAATTTAGTATTTGGAATGGTATTAAGAACAATTGCTTGATTTCGTGATGGGTAACGTTGTTGTGTTAAAGCGGTAGAATAAGACATCGTAGAATGTATAGGAATAATTTTGGAATAAATTGAATTAAGTTTAAAAATAGAAGATTATGAAAACAAATTAGAAAAAAATATAATAATCATAGAATATCTTTACAAACCTCAAATTAATAATCTTAGAATTGATACATTTTTTGCAAAGTGTAATAGATATTGTATAGTCAAATTAGATTTATGTAACTAATTTTAAAATTTAGTGAAGTGACAGTGTTTAATCGCGAAATGAATCAACCGATTAAAAGAAAGTGTAGTTAATAAAGAATATTGATATCATAAACATGCGAAAGGACCTTAATATGTCCATAGAAGTCGACAAAAATGACATTAAGACAATTTGATCACAGTGAAAGTCGCTTGTGGGAGAATAAATAAGAAAAAAATTGAAAGTTGTTGATTTTGGAACGAGAAGGAAGAAGGTGCCTCAAAACTCAAAATCTTACCAAACAAATAGAAAAACTAAAAATACTAACCGTGTAAGAGATTTCATCCATTTATTGTCTTCTAGAAAGCGGTAAGCTTTGTTTGACCTATATTTAACCTTGACTGGAGATAGCGTCCCAGCAAATTCAAAGAATATCGTATGCAGTTTGTTCCTGAGAAAGTTCAGTTTACTTTCTATAATAGTGTGAATGAAATCAGCAATCAATTCTGATTAATCTGTATCCCACATATCAGAGAAACCGATTTATTGGATCCAAGGGAGGGTGAGTGTGTGAGGCCACATGTGACCCATTGTACATCCTCCCGAGGAGCTGTCCTCCTAGGTCATTGTCCATACTGTCCTTCTCAGGAAGGTGGACAGGTCACTAGGATACGTCTCCTTTATATTGGCAGGTGTAGGCCAAGACTCTCCGAACACACACTCTCTTATTGAAGATAACTCCGTACACTCGCATAAGACATGCCTGACAGTTTCATCTTCCTGTTCACACATCCTGCATAGAGGTGTGTCCACTAGCCTCTTAGTATGGAGGTGTTTCCTTAGTTGACAGTGACCAGTCAGAAATCCTACTGCTAAACGTAGGTTTTTCCTGATCATCGTCAAATATTTCTCCGGCGCCAGCTTCCCAGGGTCGCCCAGGGTGATCCTTGCAAGACTGCATCCTTTAATTCCATTCCATCTCTTAAGGGATTGAGCATGAGTGTAACGTTTGGCTAGTTCCGCAATTGTCGAAGTCGTTAGGCTGTAGGTGTCACTGGGTCCTGGAATTTTTAGTCCAGCGGCTTCCCTGGCTAAAGAATCACCAATGCGATTTCCTTTACTCCTGTCGTGCCCGTAACCCACCTCAGGATAATATTGTTATCTACCGAGGCGTCAGCTAAATCTTGGTGGCACTCTAGTACTAGCCTCGATATAATACGTTGTCTGTTCAATGCTAATAGGGCTTGTCTACTATCAGTGCAGATTATTAAGTTTTTGCCAGAAATTCCTCTTCTGGTTAGTTCTTTTGTGGCAATTGAGATACCAGTCAGTTCTGTTTGAACCACGCTGGTATTGTTTCCCATTCCCCACTTAATCTTTAGGCTTAGTGCGCTCGAGTAAACTCCACATCCTGAGCCTTCTTTCATTTTTGAACATATAAATTCATTCATCGTAAAAACATTTATTTCGCAATTGCGTATTTCTTATTTAATAAGTTAGTTAAGATTGTTGATATTAGAAGTTATAAATTAAAAGGAAGCTTACCTTATTGATTCAAATAATCCAAAGCAATTCAATAATTCTTTTCCACGTAAACTTATTATTGTGGAGGACATCATTACAATAAAAGTAGATAGAGTCTATGCGCATGTTCAAAATCACAGTCTTCAAATTAATTCTGTTTGTATTACGACGGGAACACGACTAGAGAATTTTGGAAATTTAATAAAAATTATTAATAAAAGCATTGAAGAATAAAAGAATAAAGGAAACGGAATATTTAGTTGCTGAGGATATAATGAGAAAATAAAATTTTAAAAAGGTGGTTTATAAAGTATAAAAACAATTCATTAAAGTTTGTTCTAAAATTTATTAAACAGATAGGTACATACATTTTTTATATTTATAAAAAACGATTAAATTATTTTATGAGATTTCAATTGAGGGAACCGCAACCTGGGATAAAGAGTCGAAATTGTTTTTCTTTTAATAGCTAGCAGAATTCATTGATTATTAGACAAAAATTTTAAAAGTTATTATACCAAGGTTTTCAAAAATATAAGGCGCCCAAATAAATAATAATAATTAATAACATATAATAAAGACTCAAAATATTTTAACACATAAAAATTAAAATATAACAGTATAATAAAAATTTAAAAATAAGATAATACATTAACACCAAATTAAAATATTACAATATATTTGATGAGGTGGCTAATCGGCCTATGCACGGTCAAGTTTGGTCTGACATCTCATTTTCTCACAGTCCAAGTATCTAGTGTGTGTTTAATAGAACTGGATAGAACTCACTCAGATCCGATGAAATCATCTGTGAAACCGTCCCTTTCAAGCGCTTTTGATTACGAACCTAAGGGAATAAAAGCATTTCTTCAACAATATAATCTTTACCTATTGATTTTTATAAATTTGGTACATATGTGGTGAAATATTAACAAAAAACTAGTTACATTTCATATACAAAAATAAAGGTAATCAATAGTGTTATGGCTCCGTTCCATTTCTCCCCATATCTTCTTCTCCCCCCCATGAAAGCTCCTTGCTAAGTAGCATTATCCATTTGTTTTAGCAGGAAAGACTTACAATCGATGCATCTGAAATCGTTTACATTCTGATTGAAATATATCTGAAAAGTCAGCGAAAACATAGTAGGTAAAAAAAACTAAAAGTGATAAAATGTTTATATAGTAAAATAATGTACACCGATTGGTTCGTCCGTCATTCTTATTTACAACCAAATTCGTTCTCTTTCATTCGTCCCAGGAATAATCTTCCTAATTCTATATTAGATTATGTTGTGTTGATATTATTATGAGATGATTTGAGTGGAAAAAGTAATTGGAAAAATAGACAGTGGGACACTAGGACTGGTACAAAAATCTAATGGAAAATGGACAAAAACAAATATAACTGACATTTGACATAACTAGTGACTGAATAACAGAAATTAAATGATGACTTGCCAAAATTTTCTAGAATTATTGGCCTCCGATGCGTTGAGAATTCAGTTAAAACGTTATTTTATATTTACGCTCCGGGGGTGTATACTTTGTTTCAATAAATCAATGTAGATTCGCAATGATAAAAAACCTGCAAAAATCTTATGATTTGAATGGTAGACATTAACTGTCATTCTTGTCATAAAAACTACTTTTTGTTGGCCACAATGACCTTATACTGAACTCCTCTATCGCTGCACATTTAGAATAAAATAAATTCTTATTTTATTCATTTTAAATTGGGCCGCTCCATTACTGAAATACCTACAACTACGTCGTCGAGTGTTTTGGGAGCGGTTGCTGGGGTGGGTATATTGAGAGAGAAAGAGACAGCAGTAGCTATGGGTAGAAGAGGGGTCGGGGCGAGGGTAGGTTTTTATGCGTTGGGGGTTTTCACTTTCCCAGTTCCACGACCTTCGTCCTTGTCCCGGTGGTGCCGCAGCCGATGTACTCTGTGAGAGTGCACCGCCCCCAAGTCTCGTCTAGACTGACACGATGTTGTCCCACCGCCCCACAGGGATCAACACGGGATCGGGAGCGGTTGGTCTACACAGGTGTGGGTTACGAATTGATTCACAATAAAAAAATCAATTTTTAAACGATACCCTTAGTTGAGTTGTTAAGCTAAATTGACCCGGATATATTTTTTAATTCATTATAAGTTAGCTGAGATTATATAAAAAAATGATAAATTTTAAATTTTCTAATTCCTTCTCACTCGGCAAGAAATCTACAGCAGTTTCGTGTAAAATTATTGTAACGTAGGGTATAACAAGAAATTGATAACTAAATGTTATGACTTGATCAGATCTGAAATACACAGTCCTGTTTTTTTAATGTTTGTCAATTTCTGCGTTACTTACCAAATCTCCACATTCTATAAATATATTGATTTTTAAAAGAACATCTGGTATTTTTCCGTACTCGATACTTTGACGTTATTGGTATGTTTCATTTTTCTTATTAGTATTAGTTACCGCCGGTGTGTCCTCATTTACTTTTAGTTCTGGAGCGAATAAAAGATTTCAAAAATGTCAATAATATTATTTTCAATTTGGATAGCAATAATTTGCTTAAACATGTTTTTCTCTTTTTAAATTTAATTTTAAATCACTTAATTCAGTATATATGTTACAGGAAAAGTCGATTGTTAGTAAGAGTTGACTCTTCCTAGGCAGAGTCAACTCTTACTAAACACATCAGTAAACGTTGATTTGAAATGAATAAACACTCCTTTTCTATGCCTGCTGTGATTTAGTGAAAGTTTACGTCCCGTAAATTGTTCTTTTAGGTCTAATTCTTGTTGGAAATAATGAACTTTGCAATTCACTGCTTCGTTGTCTAGCAGGAAGTTCAAAAGAGAATAAAAGAAAATAAGTGAATTTTTTTTTCTGTAGGCCGTATGGGATGTCTTTATCAAGAATTTTTATTATTCCCAATAATTCTTTTGTAGTAAAGGCTTTCGAAATTTCTTTTATTTTCTCTTCGTTCCCTTGGAGCTGTTTTCTTTTTGAGTAGCATCTGTGCCGTTGTGTTCCGTTTCTGTTTTTTCTTTAGAAATACTCATTTTTGAACTGAACTAATCTGACGTTGTTTTACAAGAAATAACACAATTACATTTTGCATAAATATCAGAACCACGGCAACAAAATTTGCTTTGAAAAAATTAAAATTTTGTAGATGTAAAAATAACATGTGAATTTTGTCTAGGTAATTGTAGGTCACTTTATTTGTCAGTAGAAGAGATGCCGCTGCTATGTTATTTTGCCAGTGAAAAACACTCATTGAAATAGTCATTTATAAGCAATCGATAGACTTTAATAATTCTAGGATTATTAAATATACATTCGAACTTTTTTTGTATCTCTTTGACTGGGTTAATATTTACAGGTTCAGCAAATAATTAT
>CAJUYG010000170.1:83262-117516 GCA_910591675.1 Galerucella calmariensis | reverse complement strand
GCATAGTAATCCACCTTCATAAATACAAATAAACAAAAATTGCCATAAATAAACGACGCACGTTGGCATCGGTGAATAATATTTTGGACAAAATTAACAATTCAACTTGGTACGAAAAATATTTTTGCTGAAAAGCTTAAAAAAAACATACTTTTTCAGTCTGGACGTGAAAAAAATAAACTTCATATTCCAGTAATTAATGCAATTTATTTTTGTGTCGTCCTTTAAACTTTTTGCCAAAATGTGTTTGTTCTGTTTTTAGACTTTTTTTAAAAGCATCGGCGTCGCTAATTTACGACGTCCTTAGACCTTTTGTCATCCAAATTTTACTTTTTGCTACCGTCAAAACACTCCTTACGATCTTCAAGAGTCATTTGCAAAAACAATAGATTTCACATTTTTGCGCTTTACTTCACAAATATGGGACAGTCCTCATAGTTACTGTAAAATTATTTCAACCTTTATTTTCAAATCATTGCAATCCATGCTCACTGCATTTTTAAGTAACTGAAAAAATAGTACATTGTTTACCGAGTAGGAAAAGCCCAACATTCCTGGACGACCATTTAGATGGCCCAGCAACATACTATTTTTTCGCAAATCGCTTAAAATTCCACAGATATTAATTAATTCTGAAAAAATCGTAGATAATTTTATTCTCAAATAAATGGTGCTTTGAAATTCGTAATAAAATTACTTGGGTTATTATGGAAACGTATTAAGGTTAAATTGCATATAAATATAATAAATATATTGCTGCTGTTCTCGAAAGTAAAATGACAATTGATGATAAATTTTCCATTTCTGAGAATCCTCCAGAGCTGGTTGAATTTTGTCTCCAATGTCAACATTTCCTAGTGATTTTTGGAAAATATGTTTTTATTACCGACATTAAACGTCAGTTTTAGTGACTAGGTTGTACACATTATTATTAATGCCTAGGCAGTCGTAAAACATAGGAGGAAAGTGCATTAAAGATAGCTATTTGTATAGCAAGGGAGGAAAGTGCTAATTTTCCTCTCGAGGATGAAGTTTACAGTAATCATTCAAGGGAGGAAAAGGTACTTTACCCCCATGCTATACATAAGATATTTCCGTCTCCCCCAAATAACAAGTCATTTTTAAATAATTTATTTATGAAACTTTTAAATAATTTATTCATGAAACTAACAAACAATAGTTATTTACGTAATTAGTGGGATATGGACATTATTAACGCACGCATGTGAAGTTTGCACGACGAGGCCGTAGGCCGAGTTGTATAATCTATTAGTATTATTAACAGTACCTCTATCATAGAATTAAAAAAAAATCCAATCCAACGTATTTTCAATAATATCAACTGCAAACATAAAGTACTGTGTATCATATTCCGTGACCATAGCAACAAATACAAACAAAGCTGTGGAAATAAAATAATTTAGTTATGTCATCAAATTGTTAAAGTTCAAGCAAAGACAAGATCCTTATTATCGCACTAGTGCGGTAATGTATTCAAAAACGCACTATTGCGGTAATATACGTCATTATGACATTGAAAATAGTGTCAAATCGTACCCGTTGTATGGCAGTTGTAGATAGAATTTATTAAAGAACTAAAACTATGAAGTAGGTAAGCAAATACAATGAAGATACCCAAAAAAATATGTCATACAATTTTTTGAATTTTGTAGAAAACAAATTATATGCTTGCTCTGCATTTGTATCGGATATCCAAAAAAATATTTCATACAATTTTCTGGATTTTGTAGACAACAACTTATAATTATGCTGCATCTTTTGCAAACTCTTTAATTTCGGGGGGTGTTGAACATTTCTTCATCACTTTTCATTATTTTAGAAAATATCTCTAAACACAGATCTGTTTTACAAACAACTTAATCTCAAGATAAACGGATAAAAAATGGCAATTCCACTAAACAAGTACCAGAGAAGGTACATAGCAACCCAGACTTTACTCAGCAACGGCAATAAAAATGTGATTTTTCTACAAACGTCCAAAAAATGACAAGGTTCGCGCATTGACAACAATATGCGAAGTGACCCCTTTTTTCATTTTCCTTCGTTACCATGACACCGTGCGCGCACTGCATGTAAACTATTTGGAATTTTTATATTTTAACCTTTATGTTCCTCAATCAAGCAAAAATCAAAGAAATCATTTATTTATTAGTGTATAACAATAATTAAGGCTTTCAAATTGTGAGAAAATTTAACACTACCTAATTTTATTCATTATTTACAATGTTAACATTAATGATGCAGCCAGTGCACTAACCAATATTATTCCTAAACCAGATAACTCAGATTCAGCTCGTGATATCGTAGTTTTGGGAGTTGGAAGACTATCCATTTTTGATTTGCAAGCAACTGCCGTAGAGGTGACATCACTTGGTCCTGAAATTTCACAGTCTAAAATTTCATTTGATATTTGAATTTTATTGTTGATAGAATCTTCCACGTATCCTTCGGCCACAGTCGAAGATTTCCATCCTCCATGTCGCTTCAAAACACATATATCGGCCCTCGTATTAGCAAGGAGTGTGGCTGATGTTCTCCGAAAACAATGGTCCGTGAAGGCTTCAGGATTTGGTAATTTTAGGTTTTTTGCTATTAAGCTAGGCATCTTTCCAATACTATTTATTCCAACAACTTGGTTAAAACATCTCTTATTTTGATACTTCAAAAACAATCGGCGACTGGTAGCATAGCTTGGACGCATATTTTCGGTAAATGTCAGTATAATCTAAATTTGAAACTGTAAAAATTCGTTGCATATTCGTTTTTGTATCGGGTACTTTGACAATAAAAATGGAATTTTTATCTTCTATGTCATCGATCGTCATTTTAGTGAGTTCCTCACGGCGGCAAGCACCCGAAATACCCAGTACTAAAACAACCTAAAAGGAAATCAGTAATTTAAAAAACACATAAAACAATCATCAAAAATCTACCTTAACCAACAAATATCATCATCTGCCTCTCTTATGAATTGTTCAACTTCCTCTCTAGTCAATAGCTTAGATTTCTTAGAATGGTTTCCAATTGACAATTTTGATTAATTCTTGCTATGGCTGATTTGGTGAACGTGAGAGACGTCAAACATTACAAATCTCGTTGTACTCCAAACAACAAAGAAGTTTATTTCGCTTTGAGGAAAATAATGTTGAGAGGCATGCAAACCATTTTGGTGGAAAGACCCGGAGAGAGACTGTCAGCAGTGCAAAAAATGAAGATATGTTTGCGATACCTAGCCGATCCTGGTTATCAAAGTGGAATCGGAGAGAAGTTTGGAGTAACTCAAGGTACAGTATCACTTACTGTTAAGGCTGTGTGGACCGTATTATTGCGAAAGCTGATAATTGGATGAAATTTCCCAGTACTGAAAATGAAATCCTGCAGGCAAAGGAATTATGACAAACAAAATATCGCTTTTCAACAGCGATTGGTATAATGCAAAAGAAAGTTTTACCAGTGTTGGCCTGTATCTTTGCACGATGCCCGAATTTGGCAAAACTCCCACGTTGGACAAGTTATGCATACATCACAGAACGCGGTATTGGTCGGTGATAGTGGAAATGTATATGGATATAGGGCCCTGGTTGATGACACCATTCAAAAATCCAATTAAATGTGCTTTCAAACCAAACAGAAGGATTCGAAAATAAATAGAGCGAACAAAGTTGAGTATCTTCTGTAAGTTCCTTGTGGCATTACTTATTCTTTTTTCTCTTATTTTTCGGGAATCAAACTAGTGATAAAATAATTTTTGGTCAGATAGGGACCAAAAATTATTTTATTACTATTTAATCTTGACAACGGTAGCTGGAACGTTACCGAAACGTCGAAATAAAAAATGAAAAACAATGTTGTGGTTTGATTCCCAAAAAATAAGAGAAAAAAGGACAAAGTTGAGATTTTGTATTTTTTTAAATTGATTTGGCATAGCCAAATTGAAATTGATACATATATAGAAGTAAGTTATTTTGAAGGATACTTTTTTCTGAAAATTGTACCAACCATTTAAGGGCATCGTCATTATGTGTAGACCAAGAAAATCAATTGAGTTTGTAAATTTCATTGTTATTGTCAGCTTAAGAGGTTGTAAATTTCCTTTCCGAGATAAATCTAGTGTTCTTAGTGTGAATTTTTTATGTATTTAAGTGATTTTAGATTCTTTGATGAAGTATGTGCTCCTCTAGTTATCCATTGCTTATGATGTGGAAAAAACACAAAGCTATACCCGAGAAAAAAACAAATTATTCCTTCTGTATGGGCATTGAAAACTTGAATACAATTTTAAAACATGTACATTTTTCGTTGATAACCGGAACACATTCCAAGAAAAAAATCAATGTTTTGTGCTTCCTCAAATCTTGAAAATGTATCATAAGAACTGTACGTATAGAAATATTCGTTGTCGCAAACTGGAAGTTATTAATAGACATTTTAACTGGAACGCTCTCACTAGAGCATTCATCTATGTCTCGAGAAATGCACTATTCCATTTCTGAATCGTCGGCCCTTACAAATGTAAGATCCTGTTAAACAAAATTTCTTGGGTGTCGTCCAACAAATTATTCATAACGAGGTTTCGCATATTTATGCTACGTTTTGGTTAATATAGAGGAAAAAAAAGTTGAAAAATCAGTTTTGCGTCTAGACAGCGCTAAATTAACTAAGTGTCTACTGAACATTTGATACTATCTGAATAACTAATTAATTTAGTTTATTTTACTTTCAGTAATTAACTAACACTAATGCACAGTGGCAACTTATAAAATTTTTAAGTGAAATTTGAGAAGATCTAGTTCTAGTTCAAAAAATGTTTAAAGGTTATTTTAAATGTGGCGGATTAAAATGAAATAATTTAGTACCCAATGATAAAGTTAGTAAAAACAATAAGAATACTTCTGCATTAAATTGCTTTTTTTTCTTTTGACGGCCTTGGCAGACTAGCGTCTTTTACGCAGCGAGCATGCAATGGCATACAATAGTTGAAGACATCAGTGTAACCTACAGTGTGTAACTATCTTACCTTATCCTACCTAACAATGATCTGAACGAAATTTTTCCGGGTGATTCAATAAGAGTAACGATGTACCATATCTCGGAAACCGCATGTCCTAAAGTTAGGGGAAAAATTCTTATGAGTGAATCGGCTATAAAAAAAATGATTAAAAATTTTTTGATTCCATAGCTTTCCGCTAAGTGGCTCATTAAATCCAAAATACTCCTCAATGTCCTTATTCTACAACTTTAGTTGAAGTCATTTTTCTGTATGAACTATTATAAAGTATTCTTTCGGATTTGTGTTTAACAAATGATAGTAAGCCTTTATTGGCATTTTTTGGTGAATGTTGAAGATTATTAGCTCACCCAGTAAGTTGTAAAAGAAATTTGTTTTGAAAATAAAATAACATAAAAACTTATCACAAAAAGATTTATCAACATAGCTCCTCCAAAACTCTCCTTAATCTTCTCAAAATAGTAGATCCCTCTTCCTTATACTTCAACATCCCCATACTTATAACTATTTTTCGGATCGAAAACGATGAGGTGAAAAAATTATGAGTGTTCGCGAATTAGTATCTTTTTTTTATTATTCTGTTATTTAACGTCGGTCTATTTCTGCGACTGAGGCTAATCACCGACGCCGGGAGCACTCTACCCCTAACCGGAAATTTTGGCGAACCCACTAGTGTTCCAACCAGGGGTAGCGTTCTTTAACGATCTTTAACGATCAAATATAATGGAGATTTAAACAAATTAAAGTGTTTTATTTCATCGTTTAGTATGGATCTTTATCAAGTAAAAGCCTCTTCTATTCAATTTACGAAATCTACCTTCACAAATTTTTTAATGGAGTTTATATATTTTTGAGCATCGGTTCAGGCATATGGAAGTTACATTGTTTTTCATGTCAACGAAAGAACACTTCCCCCACTAATTCAGAATAGATGACTTCAAAAATGACTTCAACAAAAAATGTAATTGTGCCGAGTGGGTCTATAAGGCCCTCTACTGCGAATCGCAAGTGTTTATTGTGGCTCACACCTCTGGTTTTCTTGATCCCAATTCACGTCTTCGTTTTAAATTAGGTGCACTACCAACCACTATTGCAATAATTTTTAACAACACACATCCTGCCTTTTTAAATTTTAAACATGTTTAATTGTTCTAGTTCTTCCTCTCATTATTTTATTATTCATTATCTTAAGTAATGTTTCAAATTTGACTACTGTCATTTATAAACTCTAAGGTATGGATTTGCAGTGCCAAGTCCGCGGCAACACAAAAAAAACAAGCTGTATAGATACACGATCTTAATGACAGGTTCGGTCAATTTTTCTCTATAATTTTGATCTCCTTATGCAGCCTCTTTGACCTGGAGCTTCTATTGAAAATTCTCCAAATCTGTCTGGTAAAAGTTTTTAATTTCTGCGGACGTTATCCTACTGATTAATTTAGTTAATTGTGGAATTTCCACTTTTTAATTGATTAACACAGTAGCCTTTAACATTGAATACTCTCACCATAAGATTGATGAATTTAATATCTTCGATATTTCTTAACTACGCTAGAAGGATGTTTTCAGTAATGTTCTCAACAAAATTTAAGTCTCACCAGTCTATAAACCGTCTTTAAAAACTCATATTTTTTTAGATTTATCAGGTAATAAATCCGCTGCAGCTTAATTGGTTGCTCCAATTATATGGATGAGTACAAGGTCACTGTACGAACTTGACATTTTCAACAGTTTTTTAACAAAATATTGAAATTTTTAACTGACAACTTGAAATTAATGGGATTCGGTTGAGGGGCGTGATTTTCGAGTTCACACGAATATTATGCGTGTACGGTTATTTACACATAAAGTTTTTCGTATACGGTGCTAAATGTGTATTTTTCAACACCATTCGAATAAACGTTCGTACACGAAGAATTTAGCAGCCGACAACACCGCATAATCGTATGGTCTTGTCACTTGTGACATTTGAGAAGCAAAGAATATACCTTATCTATGCAGTTCTAATAGTTCTACGCAAAGAATATACCAACTACTGTATTAAGTGTAGTGAGCCCAAACTGGCTTTTGATATTATGTATTTAGCATTTTCCCTTTATTATTGTTTGTTGTTAAAAAATGAGAGATTCAAGTTCCAGTGCTGCTCTTAATAAAAAATGTGACAATATTTCTGAATATTCCTCGAAAGGTTCAATAAATGGGTTGAAGAAAGATCCTAGGATGTCTATCTGCTAACTCTTCCGCTTCTTGTATAGCGTTAATGAAGTTTAAATGAATTAAATAATCAAAAACTGACATATTATAACTGATTATAGGGTCAATTCTATAAGAAGTGGTTAAAAATTAACGGTACACGGTTATATTTGACAAAGCTTCCGCTATTATGAATGTTTTAATCTATACCTAGTCAAGATTATAATTCGAATTTCAACATGTATGGTATCCAATAAAGAGTTTTCCGTTGATACTTTAAAGCTTAATATCCATACAGACTTGCAAAAATGGGTTGGCAGATTGTCTTATTTTTAACTGTGCGTTTAAATTTAACATTTGCTTATAGAATTGCTCCTTATATCATTTATTATTCAAATGCATGACATACCAAACACAGATATTTTCAAACTAGGTTATGTAAATTTACACTTTCCGTACACGAAAACATTTATTCGCATGGAATGAACCCACTCGAAACAAGCCATACGAAAATGTTCGTATACGATTACCGTTTGAGCATGTCGAAAATTAGGTTATTTAAATTTCATACGAAAATACGTCATTTTTCGTATACGATTTACTCCCGAATGGTTTCGAAAATCGCACCCCAGGCGACCAAGCCAAAAATTTCCAAAATCTTCTACCACTGTGGACAGGAAAATGATGAAAGGATGTTATGGTTTTGGCTTGCGTTATTTTTAAATTGCACCTTGGCTCGTCAAATCAGGTATTTGGATCCAAATATTGATATTTGTAAATATCATGTTTGATTGGCTTAAATTTATGTTGTTTTCACCAAATTTAATTGTGCCATGAATGAATGAATCGCCCTGTAATCCAATTTACGTCCTTCACAAATACTTGAGGTTTGAAATTCAGTAGAGATTGCATTCAGTAGGAGTAGATTTTTAAGCATCCGTTCTTAAGTCTCGTTTTTTACTCGAGAATGCAAGACGCAACGTAAAATATTGTAATGCAGAACGTGTCTCGCATTTCTTCTATTGTTTCCATCTCGACTTCCATTTTGAAAACGTGATAAGAATGTTTTAGTATTCTTCTAAACGGTGTGCGATAAATTAATGTTGACTGTTCACTCAATGATGTTTTTACGTTTATGGTGCAAAAAAATAACTACGCAACTGAAAAACAGAACAATACAAAATTTGGATAACTCCTAACTTTGCGGTTACATATTTGGTAGGTAGACAGTATTAACCAACCTAATGGTAAGCAGACCAAATCTTCCACTATTATTATTGTCAGCTCAGCTCAAAAAAATGCAATTAAATTTTAGGTGCAGTCAGGTTAGGTTTTTCGAGAAATTAACAAAAAAGCAAGGGTTTGCTAGATTTTAAGAATCTGACTGGCATTCAATCAAAATCTAACTTTTGTTCAATGAAAAAACGTAAAAATTCAGTTCTTATCAAGTGCTCCAAGAAACTTTGTAGAAACTTTTCGGAAATTCAAAAGTCAATAAAAAAGACGCTTTAGCGGAGGTCGGCCAGCAATCGCGTGCGGAAAAGCCACGTGTTAGGTACACATTTTTTTATTAGCATGCGGAGAAAATCCCAAAAGTTAACATAAAGAAACATTTATTATTAAATACATTCCAACAAATTTATTATTATTATTCGACATTCATTTGATGAGGCTTATACTAGGACCACAGTATACCAAAACAACTTCGCGCATCGGTTGTGCGCAATTCGCCATTTCGGTTTAGAAACCTGTCAAGTACAGCAAGGACGGCGTATATTCGGTTTAGGGACAGTTTAGTTTGGTTTAGTCGCGTAAGCAGTGGCGTGGTGTGATTTTCTTTTGAGTGACAGTCATCAAATAAGATGAATAAAGTTAAAGCAGGTGTAGTTTGTGCTGCAAAGAACTGTAAAAGTAAATCATATTTATATATGAAAATAGTAGTTTACCTAACTAGTGCGGAAAGTGATACTTTTCCGCACGCTATTGCAGATGGCAATCGCGTGCGGAAAAGTCACTTTACGCACGTGTTAGGTACACTATTTTTTCTTCTATGGATAAATTATCTCTTAGAAAAAGCTGCGACGGTAAAATTGGTTTTGATAACGTAGAGTATTGACTGACGATTATTTTTTTATTTGTTGCTATGTTGATTCAAAGTGACAGATGAGAAATGTCAGATATTTATTATTATTTGACAATCATTTGATGAGGCTTATACCAGCCATTAAAAAATTATTGAAGCGTACGCGTTCCTCTTTATTGAAAATTATAGCAGAATTCTAATAAATTTCTTAATTTTTCAGTCATTTGGTAAACTTGGATATACAAAATACATATTTTGAATAGTCAAATGTCAGTATATTCCTCAAATGTCAATAAATTTACTTTCCGCACTAGTGCGGAAAAGTGACTCTTTCCGCACGCTTTTTAGTGCGGAAAAGATTCACTTTCCGCACGTTAGTAGAAAAAAGTTTTTTTAGATTTCCCTGTTTTCCTGTTTTATTTATTATAAATTTGTATATAAGAGTTCTATTATATTATACACTTGAAAACAGAGATATAAATTTCATAAAAGATAATAAGGATAAGTTAATTATTTGGCGTCACATTTAATGAAATGTAATCTTAATTTGTAATTGAATATTATTGGATTATGAAATTTAACTAGGTATTTAATAAAAATCGATAAGTATATCCTCTGTTTTATTACAATTTGTTTTGCTATTGTTGCCGATTCTAAATTCTCTTTTTCTTCGAAACATAAATTTAACAACTTTAAATTATACTAATCCTTCCCTGTCCAAAAAGTAGAACTGTTAGTTAATACGGACCTCGTATCTAAACCCGAATGGCCGTTTCAAGGCCAAATAAAATTATTGCGTACAAGCGATGCGCGAATCTGAGATGCACTACTGGTTGTTTTGGTATACTGTACTAGGACCATTAAAAAATTATTGAAACATACGTTTCGTTTTATTATAAATTATAGAATGATTCTAATAAATTTCTTAATTTTTCAGACATTTGGTAAACTACAGCCATTCAAACATATTTTTTAAATATTGAAATGTCGGTATACTCCCCAAAAACTTCTCTTTCCACACCAAAAAGAGTGCGGAAAAGTGTACTCCGCTAGTAGAAAAAATCATAAACCAAATTCTTTTTGTGATTTTCCGTCTAATGATTGATTACTTTCAATAGATCATCCTTGATATTTTTTACTAACGTTACGTCGTTTGCATTATGCATCTGATTGATTACGTTCACTATAGAGAGGAACTATAATTTCTATTGTACAAAAATTCTGCTAAAATCTATATTTTACGAAAAAGTACATAAAAGCTGAACACTCTTTTCTTCTGACGACTTTTTATTAAAATGTTCAGTCAGAGACGGCTGGTACTATCTTCAATTTTATAAAAATATATATTCTTATTTCTGAAAAACAAATAGTAGATCATTCCAGAAAACATGACTGACCGGTCGGCCATATTGTTCTGGAGGGCAACCGAATCTATTGGTTGAAGTTGAACCGTATGTGTTTACGTTTTATGAACAAAAATCGACTGGTATAAATAACATTTTTGTAAGCAAATTTTGACGCATGGTTAAAAATGAGACAATCTCCATTTTACTATTCTGTATACATAATAAACTTTAAAATACATTCTAGAAAACTCTCAACTGTTGAAGTTTAATTCATAATCATGAAAATGTATAGATTAAAACTTTTCTAATGACGGAAACTTCATAAAATATAACTGCGTGTCGTTAATTTTTAACCTCTAGAATTGACCCTATGCATACACTTACCAACCTTCGATAAAATAAACAGACAAGCAAAGTTTAAAGTGATCCAATGATGGGGACCCGTTTTAAAGCACTAATCCAGACATCAGAGAGATATATTAAATAAATAATCTCTCACCTCGTTAAAACAGTTGGAAATATTGGTAATATACCTTATTTTTTCTCCCCGGATTCCTACAAAACGGTGGCATTTTAGATACATTTAAGAAGTAATTGTTAATTAACGTGTGTTATTCTAAGATGGTCTAATTTTTTATTACAATAAAATATACGGATTTGCTGGTACACGTTCTGGTTGACAGTGACATGAATCTCAATTTATTTAGAAAAATTGAATAAGTAGTCCTTTTAATTTTGGCCATATATCGTTCGAATACCAAATCCGATAGACAAATTTGGTGTAACCGATTGATTCGTTTAGTGGTGGTACCAAAATTCGTCCACTACTCGTCAATCCCCGACCTGAAAAAATTTACCTAAATTGGCCCCGAAACGATTAGGTGCAAAACAATAGATACATGGATTCGTCCCCTTACCCTTTTGGGTCAAAATTAGTCGATAAATACAAGTGATTTATTTATTTATTTATTTACAATATCCTACGGGAGATACCCAATTTACAGGATAAGGTTAGTAGTAGTTAGAAAAATAACATAGGGATAATTTGCAAAAAAAAAAACTATCACAATATATAAGAAAACATTACAATAATTATGTATGCTCAAACTACACAAATATCATAAATTGAACTAGCACCAATTGGAATCAAAATATAGAAAAAAAGAGAAAAAAAAAAAAGTTATTAAAAGCTGTTTCGCATCTAAGATATATTTAGGTTTCTAAACAATAACGTCTAATTGACGATTGGCTGCAGTTTAAAATGTCAACAGCTTTTTCTATATTAGAATAATTTTCAATTAGAAACTGTAGAGGTGAAGATTTGTATATATTAGTTCGATAAGTTCGTTGAAAAAACAGTTGATTATTTCGGGAATTAAACCTAGGAACATGATAATCTAACATGGCAACCAGATCATTACAGTCTAATTTCTGGTGTATAATTTTATATAAAAATAATACAGAGTACATTGACCGCCTTCTCAGCAGACTGTGTGCACCAAATCGATCGTAAAAGTACTGTTGCGATATATTCCGCGCCGGATACAAACCATCCAGAATGAAACATGCTGACTTAAAGAAGCGCCTCTGGATACGTTCGATTGCAGAAATATGTATATTATAAATAGGATTCCATATAACACTGGCATATTCCAGTTTGGTCCGTATAAATGCAGAAAACAGTGAATTCATTGTAGTAAAAGATTTAAATAGTTTCATGTTTCTAATTACGGATCCGAGAATGCGATAAGCGCTTGCAGTGATTTTATCAATATGCGCAGTGAAAGTTAGTTTAGGATCGTAATAAACACCAAGATCTTTAATTGATGTAGGTAATAGTTTTATTATTTTTAAAAACGTATGCCTAGGTACATACTTTTTGTTCAAAAATGTTTAATATGAAAAAAATGCTTAAATTTTAGCGATTTCTTTTGAAAATTGTCGCAACTAAGAAAAGTACTTATACCTATATGATTGGTCGCTTTCCTTTTAACACTAGCACTAATTAACTGTCTGTTTTCATGTATGTATTTTGGGGTGATATTCACTGAGACCTTAAAGATCTATTGTGCCCGAAAATCTACATCCTTATTCCACTATTTTGACCTTTTACAGGTGCCCATTCGATAATGTCCCGTTAGAATACCTGTTAAAACTCTTGGAGCAGTTTTACTTTGACTTATGCATTTATTTGATCTCAACAGGTTGTAGTTACCCAGAAGAATCTTTGATTGCCTACTAGATCTTTCCAATGGTCAGATCTTCTCTTTTTTCGGCTTTACCTATTTCTTCCAATATTACATTGGAGCTGATTCCGCAAAAGGGTTCAGGCCCCCAAAAGGGTATTTCAGTCCCACTCTTTGCTAGTTCATTTCATTTCTTTCTATTCCAGTGTGTCCTGAAATCTCGCCTAGTTCGTTGAGTTTGCCTTTTTCAATACTGAACGCCCTTTCTTATATAACTTGAATTTCCGCTTGAAAGATACTATGGGTTTTTCCCAAGCCTTTAGAGTGTTTGGTTCCTGACCAGTACACTCCTATCCCATTTCTTTTATTGATTTGAGCCGTCTGTCATTGAATGGCATTCTTTCCAAGTCTGATAATGGCATTTGTATCGCATTCCTTCGTGTTGCTTAACTCCGAAACGAATTTCTTTAAAAAGTTAAGATTTTTCATCATACCATCTTGCCTGGTTTCATGGGTATGGTCTATTTCGCTACGCATAATTAAATTTTATGAGCCAACAGTATAAAATTTTATCCTCAAAGGAGCGATCCGAACATCGCGAACACATTTCACCTTTTTTTTAGGTCTTTATGTTTGGTAAATTTCAAAGAATCTAATGTTGCTATCTATCTTGCCATACTTCGATCATTACACATACTAGATAAATAACCAGCCATACTTACAACACACTTTGGTTACAACCAACATCTAAATCACATAGTCTGTGGTAACTCGCAAGTTTCATCAATGGATAGCGCTGATGAAGAAGACACCGAGACAATATTGAACAAACATATGATTGGAACTGCAGACAATTGATTCGCAACATCTGGTCCATCAAGAACAGCGATGCGAAGGAGAATATGCCAAATTCCAGGATATTGAATTGCATGTGGATTAGGCCTATTGGGGATACCACAGTAAAATAAAGCGCCGCTTATTTTATCTCAAGAATGAGTTTTTTGGTCAAAACGCGCACTACACTTTGCAACGCTCGTACGCCTAAACAATTGACTTGATGGGAAAAAGATAAATAAATAAATTGTAGGTGATGATCTCTAGTTTAATTTTGGATCACTGTTTATATCGTAAAGTAAGTCAGAAAGGAGGTATTGTCAAAAAACTGCTTTTAGGCGCCCTTTTTTCGTTATGGCGGAGCGAGCGGCAAAAATACTTGGTGGCAAAGTCAATATTCGGAAAGAGCACATCAAAATCTATAAAATTACTAATTTTCAAAACTTCCGCAAAAATTTCCAGGTTTCTGACCACTATTTTTCAAACCAAATGAAACTAAATAACACTAGGGATACCGCCTTGTTCAACACTTGTCTTTAACTAATCTACTTGTGATTAAATTCACTCCTAAAGGGTTTACTACAAAGTTTTCTCATTCAGTCTTCATATTCTTCCATCTGTACTGTTCTGTCTGACATCCAAAACACATAATCTTGACACTGGTCTTCGTAAAACCATTTTGTTGGATAAAGCAACGTCAGCCATTTTCACACGTCCGTCTTTAGCTGGATAAACTTGCGTCACTGTTGCAATAGGCCAGGTGTTTCTAGAGCTCCTCAGGTCACTAATGAGAACTACGTCACCAACTTCAATATTTCTATGTTCTAAGTGCCATTTAGATCTTTTGATCAAGGATATATCAGTAAGTTTTTGTGGGTACTTCCATTTACTGACTAAGTTGATATTTCTTTCGTCGATATTCGCACAAGGCAAAACAGTATATGATGGTCCAATTAAGAAATGGTTTGGTGTCAAGGATTCCGGGTCTTTAGGATCAGTAGAAATGTGAGTCAATGGTCTGCAATTGAGTATATGCTATATTTCAATTAGTACTGTTCGTAGAACATATTCTTGGGGAAACCGTGACGTCAAAACTTTATGTAGATGTGTCTGATCGAATCATCCTCTCCCAAATCCCTCCCATATGTGGAGCTGATGGAGGATTAAAGGTCCATTTGATCTTCTTTAGGGTGCAATGTCAGTTTGATTTAGGGCGTTGATGTTCTTCTTCAGCTCTGTATCTGCACCTCTAAAATTTAAGCCATTATCACTGATGATTTGTTCTGGATATCCTCTTCTACATGCAAACTGTCTGAGTACGTGGATGAAACTGTCTGTTGAGAGATCATGGGCGATCTCAATGTGCACTAGACGCGTCACCATACATGTAAAGATGACCCCATAACGTTTCTCATGACTTCTCTTGACGTTAGCTTCTACTCCCGTTTTGATGAATGGTCGGATAGTTGGTTCCAATCGAAATTCGGGAAGTTGACCCATAACAGGAACGTTCGGTGTCGCATTTCTATTCTTGCATTTCTGACACTGCGCCCAACGACTTCTGACAGCTTTCCTGATTGAAATTATCCAAAATTTTTCTCGAAGGTTATTGACTACTATCTCTTGTCCATTATGAAATACGTTTTCGTGTTCATTCTGGATAATTAACTTGGTAATTCGGTGATTGGGATCTAGGATTACAGGTTTTCTTGAATTTTCGGTGAGTGACGCAGCATTGTTTAATCTTCCTCCAAGGTTTACTAGGTTATTTTCATAAACACAGTCCAATGAGAAAATTTTACTTCTCGTGTCTATCCTTAGCTTGTTACTAAGTTTCTTGATTTCTTCGGGGAAACTTTCTATTTGCATTTGTCTAAGTAAGAGGTTTTCGTCTAGTTCGCCACTCTTCATTGTTTTTGTCTTGCAGTTAAATTTGTATCTTGATAGCCAAGCTGTGGTTCTCAGAAGCCCTAGTTCCACCTAGAAACTCTGGATACATCAGGAATACATACATTTTGTGTCTGGACAGATAAATTTAAAAATACATATTAACTCTCCTCTTTATCCTTGAAGTCAGTCTTGTTTTCCACAGATTCTTGAGGCCAAAGATCATGAGACAGTGAAAGAAATTGCGGTCCAGAAATCCAACGGTTATTTTCCGAAAAATCATACTTGCTATAAGCTTTCGTAGCTTCGTCTGCTACATTTTCTTTGGATGGGACGTACTTCCATTGGTCAACTTCTGTTCGTTCTTGAATTTCTCCTACCCTCTGAGCAACAAACACTTTAAATCTTCTCGCTTCTGATCTAATCCATTGTAAAACCGTTTTTGAGTCTGTCCAGTAGGTACCTACATCTAGAAATTTTTAGTTCAAGATTTTGCTTCAAATAATGTCCTAGCTTTGTACCCATACAGGCTGCCTGTAGCTCTAATCGAGGAATTGACATCGGTTTTAATGGGACAACTTTCGTTTTAGATGTCACAAAACATACTTGAACTTGATGTTCTTCTTGCCAACGAAGATAAGCCACTGTAGACATCGCACTTTCAGATGCATCGTTGAACAAATGCAGTTCTATATTACTCCGCTCTCTGTTTAGGCTACAAAACTGTCGAGGAATCCTAAATTTTGATTTTCCCTTCAAATCTTCTATCTATTTTTCTCACTTCAAATTTAGGTTATCTCCAATTTCGTCGTCCCAGTTAATCTTGCTTCTCCAGACTAAAATATCTTTCCTTGAATTAAGAAATTTGATAAAAATCCTAGCGGGTCAAATATCGACATGATAATCTTAAGCATTTCTCGCTTTGTAGGTCTCGTTTTCTTGTCCAAAAGGTCATTGTTAACTTTGTGAAATTGAGTCTTGAAACAAAAACTATCTTCTTCCGAATTCCACCAAACACCTAGGATTCACTCTGTTGTCGTCGTTTTTTGATTCTCCAAATTTTTGTGACTGTCTGCAAGTAATTCTTCATCAATTTCTTCTAAATTTTTTGGGGAATTGGCTATCCAATTACAGATAAAGAATCCAGCTTGCTTGTGTATGAATATTACGTCTTGAACTAGCTGTTTGGCCTCTTCCAGAGTATCTGCTGTTCCTAAGTAGTCGTCCATATAATGGTTGTTAAGAATGTCATGGACAGCTTTCGGGTGACTTTGTTCAAATTCTTTAGCATTTCTGTTTTTTGCTTCTTGTGCTAGGTACGGTCCGCTTGTGGACCCAAAAAAGACCATGTTTATTTCATAAACTTTAGGCTCATTCTGTCTATCCATGCCGCGATATAATATTCTTTGGGCTGTTCGGTCTTCTTTTCTAACTAATACCCTTAAGAACATCTCTTTAATGTCGGAAACAAAGGCATATTTCTTGATACGAAAATTTTTAAGAATATTTTGAAGGGAGTTATACAAGTCAGGTCCAGTTAGCAAAACATTATTCAAACAAACATTGGATGATTTGGCAGATGCGTCGAAAACTATTCTTAGTTTATTCTGATTGAGATTATGGATGCCAAAATGTGGTAAAAACCACTCCTTTTTGTTTGGAATTCTTGAATCGTCTTCGGATACTTCTGAGATGTATCCCTTTTCTTCAATTTCAAAAATCTTTTCTCAATACTTTCTTCCAAAGTCTGGGTCCTTGTCCATTTTTCTTTCTGTACAATGTAGTCTACGTAAAGCATTGTTCTGCTCTCTGGTAAAGCTACATCATGGTCCTTCCATAAAATTCCAGTTTCAAACCGATTGTCAACTCTGCGCATCGTTTGGTCTAAAATTTGCTGTGCCTTGATGTCATCTTTGGATTTTCCAAACTTGTCTGATTCGTAAAACGTATCGATCTTCCACTGAGCTTTAACCATGCCATGAAGTACATCCAGGTCATCTTTTGTTTTATCGTAAACATGACAAACAAAGCTTTTATGATTTTCTACGGCCTGGTGTGGTAGAAAAACAGTACCATGGATAGTCCATCCCAAAAGAGTGCGACTTAGTGCAGGGCCATTCCACGGTCCAGTCACTACTTATCTGGATATCAGTAGTGGGCTATTGTCCTGTCCAATAAGAATTCGCGGTTGAGCATCTGTCATTTCCGGAATTTGATTGTCAATGTAGGGATACTTCTCTTTAATGGACTGTATGTTTGTCTGTCTAGGTAGGGATAAGCCTCTAATTGTCCTGACATGTCTTAGATAAAAACTCTTCTTCCTGTCCATCGATGCGGAAATTTTTACACAAACTGACCTCGAATCAGCTTGTTCCCTGACTTCGTTGTTTGTCCACTGAATGCTCAAGGGTTGTCGTGGTCCGGTAAGATTTAAATCGTCTGCTAAATCTTGATCGATCAACGTAACTGTTGAAGCGTCATCCAAAAGGGCATATGTGTTGAAAGTAGTGTTTTCATTAGATAAAACACCGGGTAAAATTTTCAAAAAAACATTTCTATTTTCCAAAACATGGCAATTTATTTCAGGTGGACTTTGTGATTGGTGTGGTTCTGTAATTTGTGGTATGTCTTTTCTTGTAGGTACTCTGTCATGATGCAGAAGCTTGTGATGTGGTTTCTTGCAATCATTTACACCACATGATTTGCGATATTTGCAGGATTTCAAATTGTGAGAAGAGAACAAACAAGAAAAACAAAATTTATGTTTCGATACAAAACTCCATTTTTCATCGACTGAAAGTGCTTTATAAATTTCGAACAGTTTTCTAATTTATGATTTTCAGTTTCGCAGCATATGCAAACCCTTTTATTGAACTGCCCTGTTGCTAAAACTGTCTTTCTTTGGTTACGGTTAGGATAACCTGTCGCTGTTGAACTATAGTTTTCATCGCAAAAACTGTCAGATTTGTTAGGTTGTTTACAAACTTCAAGTTGACAAACTAAATCAGATTTTTTGTCAAGCCACAGTGAAAATTCAACGAGTTTAATAAAGCCCTTTTTGCGTATTTCTAAATCAGATGTGTATTCTACCCAGTTCAGTTGATACGATAGTGGAACTTTCTTCACTAGTTCTTGTAGCAAAAGAGGATTACGTAAATAGTCATCTTGCTGAAGAGCTACAAAAATCTTGACCTCGTCTGCGAAGTTTATGAACAAATTTAATGTATCATCCTTAACCGGTGCTAGTTTTTTAATATCTTTAAGTAAAATGGAAATAATTTGTTCAGGACGACCAAAACGGTTTTGTAGGATAGATATTACTTGTTCTACGTTGGTCGGTAAAATTAATAAAGCATGAACAACCCTTCTATCATTGCCTCTAAGGCACTTTTGCAACGCGACTGATTTTCCTCGTTTGAATAACCTCCTAGTGCCGTAGAATTTCTAAATTGAAAAATGAAATTTGGCCATTCACACGGGTCTCCAGAAAATATAGGAAGATCTCGCGGTATTGATTGTCTCGTCAAGACTTTTGTAAGGTCAACATCTGAATTGGCAATTGGAGTAGAATACATTGAATGATGATGACTCTTACTCAATAAAGCTGAATCACACACCTTGTCTGAAGATACAGCTCCTTTATTTTTTAAAACAAGGTCGCCTGATTTATTCCATAGGTTCTCCCCACCAACAATCCAGTTCCTGATGTCTGGATCTTCACTTTGAACTGACTCACTCCTCATTGACCCTTTACCATTCCTTCCCGACACCCTGTCGAAGGCTTCTTCTTCAATTTGCGCTAACTGTCTTGCCAATTGTAGATCCACTAATTCCTGTTCTTTTCTAAGCATTATTTTCTCAAGTTCTACCTTCTTAATTTCTGCTTCGATTTCTGCCTGCCTTTGTCTTGTCAAAATAACGCTGCTTGTCTCTGATGCTTTGGAGCATGTCCTCTTGCTCCGAAGAGATGATTTCTTCCCGCTATCAGCTGCCGAGAATACGACCTTGTCGATAATAGGTTGTTCTCTGGAGGTAATCTTCTCTGTCTCTTGTCTGTCAACATCAGATTGAGCTTTGGCTAGTCTTTTGTCTGCCAGCCTTTGGCTTCCTCGTGGGAGGCATTCAGATCGCTCCTTTTTTAGTGGAGTTCAGTAAGGCGAGATAGGACCAGTTGTTATGCGTTGATTTCTTACCTAAAATATTTGAATTAATCCTGGGTCGAAAGGCGAAATCGTGTCCAGAAATCAAAGATTATTTCTCTTATTCTAATTTATTTACAACTTCTTCGACAACTTATTTTTTTTTGACATCATTAATCAGAACAAAATTGAAAAATTTATGGCAAAGGACAGTTTGATTAAAAATATAAAATATTCTAATAAATATAGGGGCATTCATCAACAAGCACCAACATTGTCAAAATGATTATAGTGAATGAAAAGCAGTGAAAATTATATGATGAGGACTACGAAGATGATGATAACAACGACCTAGGAAACAATGACCCTCCATCGTCGTCACTAAGCTATTTGAAATGTTTTTCAGAATGAAATAAATTATTGAATTTTTAGATCCTAACATACTGACTGCCGGAAGAAACACAAGGGAAATACTGATCGCACGTCATTTTTAAGTTACTGTTGATTATTGTGTTGTGAATATTATCATTAAAAACAATTAATATTGATTACGAGCACAACTTATTGAGCAAACAACAAATTGTCAAACAGAAAGCAAACAAAAAAATAACATTAATAAACATTTCACTGCTCACTGTTGAAAATAATTACATAATAGCTAAAGTAGTCTGAGAACATGTGCCCGCATAACATAACCCCTTCGAATTTGCAATTTGACGTTAATGCATTTTGGCGCAAGTTCTGTCAAAAACGCCAGAATCGGCTAACTTCGCATGATACATTCAAACTACTTTAATCACGGTGATTAAGCGTACGAAGTGTAATGTTTTTCTTATTTATTTAAACTGTTTTTACCGTGGGATAAAATTATACACTCACTATGGCTAATTACTATTGATTTATTCAAGAAACACTTGCACACTATAAAAACTTAATTTTTATATACACTACTTAATGTCTACTAATTTATTTACACTCGGTATAATAATTGTCCTAATTTATCTTCAACACTATTTATATTCACTTTCTGTTCACTCACTGTATACTGAAACGGTTAACCGATTCACTGTATACTGAACAACTTCTCGACTCACTCGAAAACCCGCGTATATATAGTCCCTCGAATCTCTAGACCTTTCTTGAATTCACCACCTCTGCGTATACTTTATAAATCGAGAACATTCGCGATAAACCATTGTATGGCCTGGTACGTTTCCAGAAGTCTGGATATTACCTGCGAAAGAACCTTTCTAGAAAGGTCGCATTCATAGTTTGCCACAGGACCGGCTTCTGAATCAGTGAGTTCGTAACAGAAGTTTAATAACCGTGGTCGATTTTGGTTTTATAGAATCCGAAACATGTATGGCGTGACTAGACCAGTGATCCCTAACCACGTTATTACGCTAATCACTCTTTTAACCACTTTCTTATAGAATCAGACCAAATATGCAACAAATAGTTTTCTTTAAATTCTTTGTTGAGCTCTCTGCAAGTCTCTACCACTGAATATAAATTTAATCTCCGGATTTATTTCCAATATGCAAGTTGGAGAACTTGGTTTGTAAGTGTAAAGAGCTTATTATTTCCAAATAGAAATTTCTTACGAACACTTCCGTATTTGCTATAGAAATATAGTTTCTCAATAATATGTTCAAAGTAGTTTTCCAACGATTCATGTACTTTGAAGTTAAAACATTTCTTAAGTTATTTACATCAATGGTAGTTCTTGGCGAAGTATAACAAATAAATTAATTCCGAATAAAAGTTTCCGAAGTAAAACTAAAGTAACGAGTAAAAAACTATGTAAACGGCATTTAGACGAGGCCCGGAGCTAGTTTTATCCCCGCCAACCTTAGCCAGGGCGTCGGAGTCCGGGAAACGGAAAACCAGGTCATGGCTCCAAGGACGACATAGACGCTACAGGCTCCGAAAGCGACAAGAAATTAATAATGTAAAATTGATAGATACGAGAACGATGCCTAATTTTTGGTTACTTCGTAAGAAAGTTGGCGTTCACTTATGCCATTTTTGAGTGGGAGTCTGAATTGTGTCTCTGTAATAGAGTAGTTCTACTACGCAAATTACCTTAGATGTTGATAATTTATTTTTAAACCTTATTACTTGACGAGGGTTGTTAAAAGAAATTCCACTTCAGTTATATTTTGATCTTGAAGTGGCTCCTGCAGATTAAGATATTTTAAATTGAATTTATGACATAAAACCTTGTCGCGAGATTTACCTATTGCTTGACATACATATAAGTAATTCTGTTACAGAAAATGTTTCTTATAAAATATGCAAATGTAGAAGCTTTTATATCATTTGATAAATTGTGTAATTGATTGGATATTCGTTTGAATGAATGCGTAAGCCATTGGGTACCGGAAATTTGTCAGTGTCATTTTTATTTGACGTTAAAAATTTGCTGTCAGTTAACCTGTTTAATAAAGATACTTAGATACTTATAGTAGTTTACCTAACTAGTGTGGAAAGTGATACTTTTCCGCACGCTATTTGAGATGGCCGAACGACGCTTTAGCGAGTTCGGCCAGCAATCGCGTACGCACGTGTTAGGTACACTATTTTTCCTACTAGTATGCGGAAAAAACCCAAAAATTAACATAAAGAAACATTTCTTATTAAATACATATCAACAAATTCTTTATTATTAGGTATTTGACATTCATTTGATGAGGCTTATACCAGGGCCATTAAAAAATGAAGTTTTTTTTATTGAAAATTATAGCAGAATTATAATGAATTTATTAATTTTCTAGTCGTTTGGTAAACTACAATCATACAAATATATATTTTAAATATTCAAATGTCAGTATACTCCCCAAAATACAAAAAATATTTTTTCTATTATCGTGCGAAAAGTCCACTTTTCCGCACTCATCTCAGTGCGAAAAGAGTCACTTTTCCGCACAAGTGGACTTTTCGCACGCTAATAGAAAAAATATTTTTTGTATTTTGCTAATTAGTTTAAAAAATAATCACGCCGAATTACATTCGTGGTAATAATTTTTTTAAATAATTTTAACTAGATTAGCACTCGACTTTATTGCTATTAGGAAACACCACTCGTGAGGTTTCCATAGCAACAAAGATTCGTGCATCTAGTTAAAATTTTAAAAAAATTACCACCACTTGTGTAATTACTGTTGAAAATTTTTATTTTGGAAGTCGGTTCGAAAAATTTAATTAGATAACCCTCAGAAAGAAAATTATTTCCGACTGACATCCAACGAAGGGGAAATTCAATTATTGAATATCCAATAATTAAATTGAAAATAAAAATTTATATTTAAGTTTAAAACCTATTCAATAATTCAATTTCCCCTACATTGGATGTCAATCAGAAATAATTTTTCTCTTGAGGGCATCTAATTTAATTTTAGAAACCGCTTCCAAAAACATGTCTTCAATGTTTCACTTTTTCTTTTTAATGTCAACTATATAGTACTTATCAAGATATTAAATTTGGCAAATAAATTTGTTAGATAGATTTTCTCTTGAGAAATAATTTATAGATGTGAAGATCAAGATTCAATTCAAAATTGTTCCGTTCATAAAATATGGGTGATTTACCTGTCGTTTAGTTTATAAATAACCTTTCCAGATGTATCTACTTACTTCAAATAGGTAACTAAAGTTGTGCTCTTTTATTATTAAAAGATTGAAGTTCTGTAGTATTATTTTTTAGATTCACAATTGGGAAAGTCAAATTCCGCTTAAAATAAAAATATTGGTCTCATTCATTTGTATCTTCAATAGAATACTCATTTATTTTGTATCACAACTTTGTATTCACTTTTATTATGTTTCATATTTATATAAATCTGACAATAATAATAATAAAAAAAATAATCATAAACCTGCTGTACGCTGACGACCTGCTGCTAGTAGCAAATAATTAAGCCGAGCTATAAAATGCGATAGAACACTGGCAGAAATATCTCAAAGAATGCGACAGGAGCCTTATTGGAAAGTAATGGCAACTTGAAATGAGATGTAAATCTAATTTCAAAGTATCCAGAGAGGAATCCAAAAAAAATTGTATGTCATTATATCTCGTGTGTCTCGGGTTTCCACAGGAACAATGAAATATCTAGTTAGTTTACAATTGAAACATGGCACATCGAAATTATTAAATGAATCAAATGTAGATGCTTTCACACTAATTACAGATTATGGTTATCTACTTTCCTACCTCATACCTACTTTCGAAACGTTCCGCTAGATCGCACCACAATCGATCCACCGAAGTATAACGGTGTGTAAAACCATCATCCATCAACCACGTCAAGAAGCTCCGGGTCCTGGAAGATATTCCAGTTCTGGCTCGAGCGTCTGACGAATGCTTGCGCAAGTAGTACTTCGCAGCCCCATACAGGGCTATGATCCGAGACAGAGAATCCTGGGATAAAGAGACGAATACACAGCCTCATGGAACTGTCTGGTTCACAGATGGCTCATGCTAGGGTGACAGAGCAGGGGCTGGAATTTACTCTAGGAAGCCAACGACACAATTGGGTGATGATGTATCTGCATATCAGGCCGAGATATACGCTATCTTGGAATGTGCGCCGATAAACCTAGACAGAGGTTATGTGGATCGACGCATAACCATATACACCGACAGTCAGGCAGCAATTAAAGCCCTGAGTGGATATACCATCAACTCGGGACTTGCTGACGAATGTCGAGAACGACTTGCTGATCTTGCAAGTCAGAACGCAGTGCGGCTAGAATGGATTTCAGCCCACTCTGGTTTTGAAGGCAACGAAATGGCGGATGCACTGGCTGCGGAATGGGCGGCAGCTCCTTTCTGCGGCCCGGGCCCGACCCTCGGCCTAAAAAAACAAACAATACGCAAGGAGACGAGGAAGTGACTGAGGAACCAGCACCTCGCTCAATGGAATGCTCTGCAGGGTCCTAGACAATCCAAACTTCTACTGAAGGGATGGACTGATGGACACGCTGGGCAGCTATTGAACTACCAAGGAGTAGGTTGAGGAAGATAGCAGGACTCCTAACAGGGCACTGCTGTATGAGGAAGCAGCTCTACAATCTAGGAGTAGAGGAAAGTACCCTATGTAGGGGTTGCGGCATGACTGATGAAACATCAGTTCATGTTCTGTTAGAGTGTCCACACTGGGCTGTATTACGCAGGCAAATCTTCGGAGTCCCTGTCATGGCTCCTGGAGACACAAGCAGGCATCCACTGAAAAAGGTTGTGGCCTTTATTGAAGGGCTCGGCTTCATGGATGACTAGGTAGCAGGAATGGCACAATGGGCCCGCCAGTGGCCTCAGTGCAGAAACCGTGACTTAAGTTTGGCTAGGTCAAGGCTCGCCTGCACATTCTGTAGTAGTAGTAGTAGTAAAACCATCAATTGAAACTTGGTAAGTACAATCGGTTTTTTGTAAAATCAGTCGAAAACTGTTCACCAAACCCTTTGGATCTTCAATGTTTACTAACCTTCAATTTAAATCAACTTTTTTCAACTACCTACTTCACTCGTATAAAATGATAATATCTTTGAATTTTATTTTATTATTTATAATTCATTATTAGGGAATGTATATTCAAATAAACCATAACAAAAAAAACTTTAAATACGCTTATGATCTAAAACCTTGTTACCTGGTCCGTAATTTTTGAATAAAAAATTAGTCATTGAAAATCATATTTTTATTCATTCTTTGACCTTGAAAACGACATGAAATATTTGTCGACCTCGGACGAAGCGTAAACAGCAATTTTTTATTCATTTAACTTCAAATTTTATAAGAAATCTCATTTTGTTTACTTGATCTCTCCGTCTGGTGTCTTGTCGGTTATTAATGAATTGAAATGCTATAAATCTTTTTAATCCGTATTTCTTCTAAAATTTCTTGTAAATGGCGTATCTTTTGAAATATAACTTTGGTTGGAATGGTGATAGTTGGAAACAGGTCTCGTAAAATAGAACTAAAAATAAACTAAAAATCTAATTCAATTATTGAAACATATTGTTATTGGACAATGTTTTCTAAATATAATTAGTCCATTCTTCGAACAATGAACGTCTATAGTCTGTTTCTTATTGTCTGACAGCACGCGAAAAGGTCACAGATGCTAGTCAGGTAGTAAACCATAAGCGTCACCGTTCATCTAAGGAATTTATTTACTATTTAATTTTATAGGTACCCGATCTGATATATAAAGGTAATATAAATGTAAAATGTATAGAAGAATATTATCTGATGCCAAAATAAACAATGTCAAATAGTTATTTTTGTACCTAGTGCGTGAAATGCTACTTTGGTGATCGAGAATTGAAAGAGATGCAAACAATATTTTTTCCTACAAATGTCAAAATCTATCTTTTAAGAATATTTCAAATAAGTAAAATGCCTAATTTATTATAGAAAATAGTGTTGAGCTGGCTTAAAATTTCTTTCCTAGTCCAATTTTCACTGTTACTATGGAAACAAAGAGGCTGTTGACAACAATAATAATTATTTTAGATTGTGAAATTTCAAGAACACATGGTATCACCTCTACCTCAAAAACTAGTACTGTCTTATTAATGAAAATTTCTTACTCCGCCCTTACTCTTAGATTAGTCAGAGACTGGTTACTCTCAGACTAGCGTCGGCTTAAAGGAGTAATACAATTGCTATTAATAAACTCCAACTAAGGAGGTAATAGTTACTCTATCCTTATTACTGGATTAGGACATGACTTGAGGAAGATTTACAGTTTTATGGTAGGAATTGACCAATAACGTGACGTTATGGTGACATCTGTTCTGCTTTTTATTGTGACATGTGTCAGTGCTCTGTTCATTAATTTCAAAAATAGCGAGTTATCTCATTATTATCATCTCTCGGTTTGTATTTTGTGTTAAAAGTAGTATTTCCGAATTTTGCATAAAATTCACTTGCAAATTGAAGAAATCAAAAAAAGGCGTGCTGAGGAGGAACTCCAGATTACTATGCAACGCAAGTACATGAAAAATTTGTGCAACAAAAAGAAAAGGAAAAATTAAATAGAAAATGATAAAAATATTCTATTTTTGATTTGATAGCTGTAAATTCCTCTCATAACAATGTTTTTGAGGGATTAGCCCGAATTTTATAACATTTAATTTTTCTGATCGGACGAATATTCTCTGCTTCTTCCTATCCTTCCATCATTCTCAAATCATCCGAATAATAATATCTTCCTTCCATCGCAAAATAATTACTACTCACTGAACCAACACAAATACTTAGTAAATATACATAATTAATAATAATAAACTGAATAATAATATGAACTGATAAAACAAAAACGACAAACTAAATCTCGAATTTAAAAATTATATTTAGTCGAAGGTTATTCCATGCTTAAACTACCTATTTCCTTAGATTGAAATTACTACCAAAGTTAGTCCCAGACTAACCTGGGAGTAGCCTATTCCCTGTCTAAAATGCGTTTATTAATAGCGTATCTGTCAAACTGATGGTTTAAGCATAGAATAAAGTTAGTCTTAGGTTACTCCGTGTTCATTTCAACCCCCAAAACCGCAATATCCCGATCTGAACCTGACTTATCTGGTTTAGGAATAAATATTGGTTCGTTTACTGGTTGTACGATTAATGTTGATATTGTATATAATAACTCAAGTTATTGTAAAATTCTATCATTATTTTAAAAGTATTAAATTGTTATTCATTTAAAAATTAATAATAAATTGGAGTTCTGCTTTATTTTTCTCAAAGATTCAAATACAAAAGTCCTATTAATTCACATGCAGTGTGCGAAATACTTCACACACTAATTTCGCGCAAGGTGACATAGTAATGTAAGAATCCGAAAAAAGTGTCACTTCGTTGTCAATGCGCAAACCTTGTAATTTTTTGACGTTTGTAGAAAAATTTTATTTTGTTGGAATTTACTGATGTTGCTATGTCGCATTATTTAAAAGCAATAATCTCCCAATGACTTCAATACATTTGTGGTTTCTCAATTTGATAGCTATTTATGCAACCAGTTATGAAATACGTCATTTTGTGTAAGTGGAATGATTGCGGGACGAACAAGCAGAGCGGCGAAACTCTTGTAAATATAGAATAAGCAGTACAAAATAATAAAAATAAAAACCAAATTCAAAATTGAAGATTTGTCACAGATTATAAAGAGAACGAGAGATACGAATCTCGGTAAAACATCAAGCGATTTTCAGCTCCGTCTTCAATGACCTTGGACCTTCAACTAGGTATGGCTGCGATGTTGCCAGTTTAAAATATTTCCTGAATTTCTCACCAAATTGCAGTGTTTACTCGGGGACAATAATAATTTCTAGTGCCGGATCTAGTTTTTTTGGAAGTTTCCACTAAATCTTTAAAACTGCGCCATGAATTAAAACAATAATCATAATCGAATATATATTTATGTATTTATTTATTACCTATATGTACATTCTTATGATTTGTTATAAATAGTCATTACTCTTTGGGAGATTAATTAATAAATACATTATTAGATAACACAAATAATTACAAAATATAAAACTGTATATAAAATGTAAGGAATTAATCACATTTGGTTTCGTGATTAAAATGTTGAGTATCCTTAGCACGTCTCTGGCTAGTTATCTACGAATTTACAAATTTTTACAGTCTCTTGTTGCGATTTGGGTCGAGTTTATTGGTCATAGGTTCGTTCAGGCAGGAGCAACGCTCCATACAACTTGCAAAATAAAAAATATTAATCACATTATTGAGAGTGGTAATATCTGAAGGAGTATTTGCTGATGATGTGGTATTAGTGGCAGGAAATGAGAAACAACTACAAGAAAACTTAAATATATGGAAACAAGCACTGGAAGAAGAAGGAATGAGAATAAATATAAATAAAACCAAAATATTGATAATAGGTGATCAAAATATTGAAACTAAAATCAAACTAGAAAATATTCAAATAGAACAAGTAAAAGAATTTAAATACTTAGGAGTAACTTTAGCACAAAATGGAAAACAAGATATTGAAATAAATGAGAGAATAGATAAAACAATAAAATTATATTATGCAATGAACCAAAAATTTACCAATAAAAAAGAAATCTCTAAACAAACGAAAATTAAAGTTTTTAATACCATATATAGACCTATACTAACATATGGATGTGAATCATGGACTCTGTCAAACTCACAAAAAAGTAAAATCCAAGCCGCTGAGATGAAGTACCTGAGACGAATAATAGGAGTAACAAGGAAGGACAGAGTTCGGAATACAAGTATAAGAGAAGAATTGGGGGTTGAACCAATCTTGAAATTTATTGAACAACGACAATTGAGCTGGTGGGGACATATACAACGAATGAGTAATAACAGACAAGTAAGAAGAATATACGAAGCAAAAACACAGCTAAAAAGACAAAGGGGAAGACCCAGGCAAACATGGAATAAAGAGGTGGGTAACATAATACAACAAAGAGGGAAGACATGGAAAGAAGCAGCTATATTAGCAAAAGACAGAAGAGCATGGAAAACGTTTATATATGAAAATTGAAATTAAATGTAAACCCGACACCTAACGGTAAAAGGGTGTATGATTATATATATATAATCACATTATTGAAATACGTTGTTCATTTTAGTATTTGAGAATTATGAACGGAGCTCTATATACCTTTATCTATGTGGTATACTGTCTAAAGCCTGCTTCACAGTTCGCAATTCTTCATGCAACCTGCAATATTCTTGATCGAAAGCATGCGCATGTGAGGATAATTAGGCAAGTATCTTGCCATTTTAAGCTCTTGTCTCAAAACGATCTGGATCGATTTGTATTACAGCCTGCATGTAATTCTGGGGGGAAAGTTGGTAATTTTTTCTACCTTCAAAACATAAGTTAAATGATTACTTTCTAACGCAACATAAATAGGTATATTTCAATAATTTTGATACAGTTAGTTTATCATTAATATAAACATCAGATTGCTCACTAATCTAACCTCATAAATAAACTTTAATTTTTGTAGTTGGTATTCACATTGATAATTGCATATTATTGTGAAAAATTAGGAGATTGTCAATAGTAGCAAGCAAGACCTTGCATGGTCAAAGTGTTGCTGCAATACATTGCAAAAAGAATTGCGAACTGTAAAGCGGGCTTAATGCATGTTGTGTTCTATATTGTATTGTATAGTAATTCAAACAAGTTTAGTTAAAGGTACAAAAATTCACACTTTAAACTTGGTTTTAATCAGTCTGTCCTTCTCCAAATCTCCGATCTTTAAAATTCTTCGCTGGTAAATGTGAGCGCATTGACTCTCAATTTATTTGACTGGCTGTTTGTGACAAAGAAGAAATACTTTTCTGCATTATAAACATTTTCATGTAACATATATCTATGGATTATACATATACTAATTGAAAATGTTTTCAACTTTTCCGGAATTTTAGCAAAAAAAACAAACTTGTTTATCTATAATCTTGAAAACTTATTAAGGCGAACTAGATCTCGTTTTAAAAAAGTTAAAATAAAGGTCGGACTTTTTCAGTGCAAAAAACTAAAAATGCCTGTTGTATACATATAATATAAAATAATGTCGAGTGGTGCAATAATTATTCTGCTCAAATTTTAAGAAAATTCGGCCATTAGCGAAAAAACAATATACAAAATGCATCCCCGCCAAGCGACAATCCTTGATAGTACGTCTGTTATATACTTGTTCACCTGTTAACATGTCTCTAAATTTTTTTATACTTGAATAACTATTAATCAATCAACTCTATTACCCTATCACTTTCTATTCCCATAATGAACAATATGTGTCTTTAAATAATAAACAGAATATTTCTTCAATATATTTTTTCTACAATCACATTGAAAAGTAGGCTTTTTCGCTTGCCAATTACAACGAAAAGTTGACGTTTCTTGAGGATATTTCCTTTACGCTCGCCGAGCGTAAAACATTGCCAAACGCTCGTTGTCCATAACAACCGATACTACAATAGTTATTTATGTATTTAGAGCGAAAAGCAAGGGTTAACGCGTGATGCTAAGCGGAGCGCGTTAATTGCTTGAGAACAATAATTTCACTTTTAGCTCGTAATACATGTAACATTTTTTCTACAATCACTGGAATATATATTATAACTAATAAAATTGATAAATTCATACTTCTTATTCCAAATACCTGTCAAATACTGTATAAAATTTTAAACGTATAATTATTATTGTCAATACTGTCAGTGTACTTCTTCTTATTCTACAATTAGAAAGGCTTCAGCTAGCAGGGCCATCCGGCCAGTATATGCAAAATATTCAGAACGTGGCAAAACAATTAAGCACAAAAACACAAAATTAATACGGTAACATCGCAATCACACTAATTAATTATTTAAAACATCAAGAACTTAACAAAACAGCGATTTATTAGATTGTAAAAGACAAAAACACTCCCTAGCCAGGTTGCTCTATGATGTCACTGTCAATACAATTGTGTTTGTAGTATCGATTGTTATGGGCAACGAGCGTTTTGCAATTTTTTACGCTCGGCGTGCGTAAAGTAACTCTCCTCAAGAAACGTCAACTTTTCGTTGTAAATGGCAAGCGAAAAAGCATATGTCGCATTCATCACAACGTAGCGCTACCGAAACTATCATCAATTTCCTGCTGAACGCCTGTTTTGTTAACTGATCAGATTGAGCGATGTGGTATCAGTCGCCATTTTTCAATCAGAATTAAAATACGCTACACGCTACCGATGCTCAAAAGTGGGAAGTTCAATTGTAATTAAATTCCATTTTTTAATGGTTAGAAGTTATTTCATAATTGTATATATCAAATAAAATTGAGTTGTTGTAGTTGTATTCATTGACATTTGACATATTATGTATAAAAAAAGTATCAAGTACAGTTTATTTTTCTTTATTATTATCTTTTAAAACCTATTTTTTATTGCCTTTTGCTGTTTGTATCATTTAAGTATATATACTAAACAATTTCACAGCATCTCTACAGTATAAATTTAAACTAAATGAATAAGTAATTCATTTTTATCAAATTCAGAGACGGTTTGTAGCTTTTATTTCGCCGTTTGCTATTCATCGCAGAAAAACTCCCGACGTAGCTAATATCCAAAATTTGGCATTTTTGGTTCATTTGTATTTCTAACCTGTTTTTCCCGACGTAATGACTGAACTAATACAATTCTGTCAGAAAAAATAGATCCTGGACGTAGTCAATAGTCCCTTTAAATCTAACAGCATTATTATTGAATATTTTGTAATACGTTACAGACATAATATAGTTTTTTATATAATATCATAATAATTTATCTGTCCAAAACTTTCTATAAATATCTAAATAAGTATAATAAATAACGTATAATCAAGACTTTTAGTTTTAGTTTAATATACATGGTTTCTAGCAATAAATAAACTAGTTATTTTATATTTCTGGGTTATAAAACCATGATTCTAACCCATTTACTGACAAACATACAACTTGCAATAAATAATTTATGGTTAATTTTCATTTCCATTTTACTGTATGATTTGTGAATGGGCGTAATGGAATTATAGGAAAATATTTGTTTCCAATTATCAGGTAGAAAATGATACAATTATTACCAAATTAATTTTCTTATAAACCTCTTTTTATTCCAGTTACTAAATCTATTCGAACATTCTCACGAATTATATTGGAGTTAAAGTTCTAAAGGTCCATGTTATATGAAAGTTATTAATATTGGAAAACCAAAATATTTCGCATTTGATGACAATTTATACATTCAAAGTTTCGCTGCCCGTGCCGCAAAAAGGGTTTATCTTTGCCCGCGTGATTCACGTTGTACTGCCCTGGTATAAATGATCTTTTGCTACGATAACTTTTCTCCATCTTACCATCGAAATTCAGTATTGGCTGGTTTACTGTCAGTCTTTGATGTAAGGTTAGGATATTTTTTTTGTGATTTTCCTGTTCTTCTGAATAAGACAAAAATAACAATATGATTTATCTGTTGGTTCCATAAGAATCATAGAAATGCTGAAAAGGATAGATCAATATGTTCTATGCTCATTCAGTAAGAAACCCTACACCAGTGACACAATAATTATGAGAACATCACAAACAAAATTACATAAAATGTCTCCAATGATTAATTATATCGCAAATATAACAAAATTCTCTTGACATTATTTAAAAATCACACCAAATTCATCAAAATACAAACATATTTTTAGCGGCGTTCAGATTTGTACCACGTATCCGTTCTATGCCGCGAGCGAACTTCATCCCATAACCAGGGTACGTCCAGCAATAGTATATTGGGTCATAAGGGCAGAAAATGGGCTCTAGCAGCTCGAGACAATTAGAAGCATGAGCGAGCATAGCAAACCGAGCTAGGGGCTGCTAAAGTTACGCCAAAGTGACAAATGGTGAAAAACTTCAAAGAATCTTACGCTTAGGTATGCTAGTAGTAATGAATGAATTATAATAAAATATCGAACCCTTAACTGAATAATGAAGTGAGAACACATGCATAGTAGTATTCTACCGTTATTTGCGCACAACCTAGACTGTGTATGTTTTTCCGAATTTAAATAGAATTTCAACATACGTCCCATATTGGGAAACGAACTTTTTTCCATTCCTCTACTATTGAAGTTTGGCCAATTTATATTTATTTTTCGCTTATACCCACAATTTTAATTTTAATCCAATGTTCGGTTAACAGTTCCAGTTGTAAAAACTTCATCATTTTTTACCATCTCAATAATATATTTGTACTGTTCCCTTTTTGTATTACAGGTTCTTTTCCCTTTATCCCGCTTCATTTCGCTACTAGAAAAATAATTTTGTAGGTTAATTTTTTTATGCTAGTTAAATAACTCAAAATAGACAATGCTATACTCTGATATTTGTTTTGGCGTGTAGATATTGAAATTGGAGATACATTAAAACATTCTTTAACTATTTCAAGCTACCTCATTTGAAAAAAGAACCACTAAATTACCTAAAACTGTAAGGAGCTCGAGCGAAAAAACACCTGTCAAAATAAGACTGCATAACGTAACAAACAAGCATCGTTGGGTAGCCCGGTACGGGTGTTGCCATAGAATTGCCGATTTTGTAAATGTGTAGGCTGCGCTACGATCTTACGGGAACGTTATACGTATAGTCAATATATTGCATAAAAAATCTACTGACTATTACTTAACAAACACATTAACGACCACGTCATATTCGGTAATTTTGACCAAAGGTGACATTCCTAAAAATACCTAATGTAAAAAAAATCAGCACTTTTTGCTCAGATTGTGTGGAACAGCCGCATTTTTGTTTCGAATGTTTTAATTCATCCTATACCTAATACTGGGTGTCTCATTATATTCTGACTGTTTTCAAGAGCTTATATCTTGGAAACGGTTCTAGATAATAAGATGCGGTTTCCACAGTTAGGTTTATAATTACCGTGAGTTTTGTTGTGACACATTTATATAAATGGCGTACTTCCGGTTTACCCGCTAGAAAAGTGGCGTATTTTCAGAATACAGTAGATGTAATTTTTT
>CAJUYG010000170.1:29943-78262 GCA_910591675.1 Galerucella calmariensis | reverse complement strand
TTTTTACAGTGCGTAATAGACGTCATTACATTGATACCGACTGTGTGTTATTGACTGATTACAGGGGGGTCGTAGGTAAAATGAATTTATCTAATTCCGCTATCAAATGTGACACTTTACGTCACTCCTTGACGTTAGGTAACGTCACATTTTTCATAACCTTCATATATCAGTTATGAAAAGTAGTTATGTAAAAACTTTACGTAACTGTTTATGTTTCAACATAGAGATACCACATGAGTTTCAAAGAATAATTTATTAATTAGGTAGGTACTGTCAAAACTGACAATTATTTCATTATTTAAACTGTACAATTAACCCATTATTTTAATTCAATAGTATTTTGAGATTTATAAACATTGAAAACATTATTCAGGACACAGTTATTTAAAGTAAGTTAATTTTCTGGGTGAATACATCATAGTAACAATACTTCTAACACCATTTGATTCTACTTCAATATTATCATTGTAATTGAAGGTTTTATTGAATATTATGGAAGCGCGGAATAAGATAAAACGTTGTACGTAAACACGTTATGAAGAGAGCGACATTGTTCAACACGCGTAATTTGCAGAACTCGCTAGCGCTCGTTTTGGCAAATATTACGCTTGTTGAACAATATCGCTCTTTTCATAACTAATTACGTAAATATCTATTATTCAGATGGCAATTGGAAAGTTAATGTAAACAGCCTCAGTCTATTAAGAATTTTTATTTCATACTGTGCTGTAATAAGCTATTCCCCGGACCCATTCAAGTCCGGGAAATCTCATTACAGTACTGAGTCCGGTAAATTTTTACTTCCCGGACAGCTTGAAAAAAACACAAAATTTTCAATTTCAAGAAATTTTATCTTTAAAACTACAAAATCAATCCCATAAAAATAATTATAATTAATATCAAAAGTAACCGTGCCATATAAATTTCCTTGCAAACTGAATGCAGGATAAAATATAAAATCAAGCCTATAAAAACTAATTATAATTAATATTAATAGTAACTGTGCAGTGTGGATTTCCTTGCAGACTGAATGCAGGAATACCTTTAGAGACACAATCTTCACTAGTCACGGTAGTGGCGGTGGATATAAGTGCTTGGTCTGAAGAACCTCCATTTAGAATCATCCTTGCTACTTTTGCTTTGTTTTTTATGGAATCTTAGACTGATGAGCTTTATCATGCACCATGACGCTTCGGTGTTGATAAATCAGCTCCCGCAATTGTCAAAAAAGTGGCAGATGTTTTGCGGAAACAATGCCTCGTATATTTTTCTGGGTGTTCCAACTGTAAATATTCCCAATGGTTTATGTAGGCCCGATCTTTGGGAAATACCTTTTCCTCTTCTATAACCCAAAAAAAGAAAATCTTCCTTCCTGATTTTAGGTCGGAGCTTAACGTATTCTCTGAATATTTTTAGAAAGTTTATTCCTTTGTTGTCGTCATTCAATACTGTGACTATCCCTTTTTATTCGTCTTCTCGCCGGCAACCACCTGCAATGCCTATACAGAGTTAGTATAAAGTATGGAACCCCCTAAGTATCTCCTCAACGGCTTAATATTTTCAAATAAAATTGCTCATCCCCTTCTAAGAAGATCTAAGGAATTCAAAAATGCCATCAAATTGAAAGTACCGTTTCCGGTAAAACCGGAAATGCAGATCAACTTTGTAATTTTGAATAGAACACTTTGTATATTTCCACATTTTTGAAATTTTGCATCCAGTAAAACTTTATCCATTTATATTTTTATATAATATTTGAGGCTTTAATCAATAATTTATAGTTTTTGATTTATTTAGCCATGGATGAAATGTCAAACCAATTGCCAAATAAATTAATTATTGAGTAATCTGCCTATTAGTAAGTCCAAGGTGTGTAATACTATTTCTCTGTGTTATTTGTTATTATTGTTTTTTCTATTATGGTGTATCTAAGTGAAGGGAAACGTATCGAAATTTTAATAAATTTGACTGGACATCGGTATTTGGATTTATTAACAAATACTATTGTAACTACCCGCTTATGCAAGACTTTATCCTCATCCAAATAACCTACTAATTCCTGCTGAAGACATATGGTTTCAGCAAGATGGTGCAACTGCATATTATTCTAGACTTGTGCGCCAGTATTTGGATCAAGTTTTTCCAGGTTGATGTATAGGGTGCTATTGAATGGCCACCTTGTAATCCAGATACGAAACTTATTGCTGCAAGTGCCGAACGAATTTTTGCATAATTCGTCACGAGAATTTGAAGACCGTTTAGGATATTGTCAAATATCACAAGGGCGTAATTTTGAACATTTATTATAATTTTCTTAATTTGTGTTATTTTTTGTTAAAATAAATAAATTGGTATGTTGCCAAGTTTTTTCAGGATAATAAATTGAGTGTGCTTACTCACTGTTTGACATTTCATCCAGGCAAAAATGATAAATTATTGATTAAAGCCTCAATTATTATATGAAAATATAAATGGAAAGTTTTACTGTATGCAGAATTTCACAAGGACTTTAAAAATGTAAAAATATACAGGGTGTTCTTAACCGGAAATGCTACATTAAATTTGAAATCATTTTGGGATTCCTTGGATCTTTTTAGAAGGGGATGAGCAATTTCATTTAAAAATATTAAACCGTTGAGGAGATACTTAGGGGGCTCCATACTTTATACTAACTCTGTATATAATTGCGATTACCTGTAACAGAAGAGAAAATGGTTTAAAACTGATTGTCAAATTGATGTAATTTCGACTAACGAAACCAAGAAATGTATTTTTTGTAATTAATTGACATTAAGTATATCATTTAAGATGTACATTCTTCTTGCTCCACTAGTGTGAGCTTTTTGAGGTTCCCATTTAGGGAGCAGTATCCCGTTAGGCCCAATCTGTCTCCGACGATTACTACATCATCCGAATAACATCAAAAAACTTTCGACATTAAGATGAATATTGAAATACCCACGCATAAACAAATTTTACTTTTATTAAGGAAACATGAAATCATTCCACTATTTATTTTATAAAATTCATATTTTTATTTGAAATCTCAAAAAATTTCAAATGGTCTCGTACGTTACAAAATGTACATCTGTTTTCTAAATTATACATTAGAAATCATCAAAATAATAAACAAAGATTGTTGACACGCAAAAACGAAGCTGCTTCGATTTTTCAATTGATTTTTGTTCACAGGCAGAAGGTAGGATGTATTCATTGTATATTTTTCGCCTACCTTGCCGGAAAACCAATGATATGAACACCAAAAATAGGACGGAAAGTATTGTTTAGTAGCACAAGTGCGGAAAATTCATAACGCCACGATTTATAAAGTTTTTCACTTGATTACTTTGACTTTTCACGTGAATTTTTCAATTAAGCGTCAGTGTATGTCGAAGTTTTTTGTTATATTTACGTACAAGCATAATTTTGTTCATTTGGTTGTCGAAAAACAGTTGTGTGACACATGCAGGAAACTCTAGCAGTCTTAGCTATGAGCTGCCCTCGCTTCGCTACGCCTGCTTGTGCAGCTAAAGCTTAGTTTTTGACCGTGTGACACAATTTATTTTATAAGTAGATGATAATTTGTCGTTTCATTTCATAAAATTCAACTAATTTAGAGTATGTCACAACTTTTTTATTATAATTTGTTTGTGTAATCTACAAGTTTTTTTTTAAATAAATACAATTGTTGTCACTCAATTTACATATAACTTTTGACCCGTCTTTACATGGGAGTAAATTTACATATTTCTTACATAACTTACGTGAATAGTGTAGTTTTTAGGGTAAGTAGAGATATTTTCAAGGCCAGCTATGATAAGTTCAATAGTTCAAAAAATTTATTTCCGGACGCATGTCATACTTGTTATGGTTATTTTAGGTGAATTTAATATCAATGTTTGTTGAAAAATAAATTTTTTCATAACTTTAAGACATCTCGAGATAACAACCTTTATCGAAAAATATTTGAATTTGCATATATTCTTCAAAAAATCGCAACTTTTTCAAATTTAACGCTAAAGCAGACTCAAGATTTTTATAGTCTTAGTTCAATTTTTATTGTATACAGAGGGGTCTTAAATAAATTTTACGGTTCAAAAACTTCCATTGTAATTTTTTCAATTGGCAGTCTTCTAATAGATAGAAGGGCAGGAAAAATGGCGAGCACGATCACTTAGCTTAGGACCTAGCAAAACCTGATTTTTCATAAGAGAGGTTATGATGGGATGAAACGCCAGCTACAAAACACTTGGAAATATTAGGCAGGCAAGAATAGTAGAAACATTCAGATTTATTGCACATCAGATGCTAAGAGACGTATGTATAAGAAAAATTGCAGATATTTTGCGCAACTTTAATAAATTGAAACTGAATAAATTTCAAATAAATTATAAAAATAGGCGAAGAGAGTGAATCGAAAATTTTAAGAATTCACTATCCAATGGTGAATATCTACTATATTTTGAAAAAACCTGAAAAGCTTCAAGATGCGATATTTAAAATCCATTCAGGACCACCCTGAACAAAGTAAAAATCTAATAGTATAGCATAAAAAAGTCAGTGCTTTGTTCATTGGTAATTTTAAAGCTTTGGATAATGTTTTATAAAAAGGGATGTGCAAATGTTTTCGAAAAATTCATTTTCAAAAAAAGAATTCTATCCTATGGATTATTAAAACAATCTTAAATTTCTACTTACCTATCCCAAATTTCACCAACTTCACTTCATATATTTCATGATTAAAAATGTTAACAACTTGATTGTTGAACCCTTACCACGTGGAATATTTCCATTATTGTCAAATAAAATCAATAAATAACAAATTCCACAAGAGAAATATAGGTATATTACTCAACTAGTGTCAAAAAAACGGTGAATCACTATGGAATCGTGGAATATGATATAAGTACTGTAAAATCTGGACATCTTAGTTTCTTTAAAAATAAACATCCAGATAAGTCAAATTATGCAAAACACTAAATCGCATCAAATCATTAACCCACATTAAATATCATTGAATTTTTACACAGTTGTCAAATATATCACAAACTTATAATTTCTCAGAAATTGAAAAGTATTGTGGAATTACTGGAATTTGCTGCTTATTAATTTTATTATTGAAAATAATGTTACTAAGATTATCATTTTCACAAAACAGTACAAGACCGAAAGTTCCGAAGCGTGCGCCTTGAATACTTTCTTATTTGAGGGAGCGATCAAGTTTCTGAACTATTAAATGCTTATCTTCATATAAACTTAAATACTGTGGATTAATCTCCGGTATCGTTGTTTATGAATATGTTGATTTTGAATATTGTGTACCTACATTCATGCGCCAAGTCTTCTACTATTGTGAATTTTATTTTCCCAAAACGATGTCCTGTTTAACTAACCATTTTCAATTATTTATAGAAAAAGTTACTTCTTACCACAATACTTATTTTAGTAGTATTAAATTAAAACGTGCTAGAACTTAAAACCATTACAGTGCATATTTTTAATGCGCTGAGAACACGCAATTAACGGATTAATTCAGTATTTAATTTTCCCATAAATATAGCAACGACAAAAAACGTTACACTTTCTCACACTTGTACCAACCCAACCAATTAACTTATGAAACATCCTTTTTATCATTGAATTTCTCCACGTTTGAATAATTTATATAAATGGTACATTTTTTTATATAATTGTTGCAGCCTAGAATGCGTTTAAGTGTGGAATCTATCTCTGTACTAGTCTAATAGTCTAGTTTAGTTAACATGTACCATTTCTACGAATTTCTCAACTATTTATGCATTTGGTTTTAGAAAACCTAAAAATTTCGATTTTCAATTTCTTTTATTAAAAATTTGAGTCTTTAAAAATATAAGAACTTGATAAAATTCCAAAAATTGCTTGTACGAAGTCAGTGAGATAAAAAGATTTATAAATACATAAAAAGTCTATGGGACAACCAAACAAAAATTCAAAGAACCGTATATCGGTCAATTGAAGCAAAGATAAGTGGCCCTTTGATTTTTTCTGGGCTGTTCCATTAAACATAAATATCCAATTCTAGATTATCATCCGAATACAAACATTTTTGTGGAAATTTATATTTAATATGTTCAAGTGGATGTATCGAATAAACCAAACATTTTGCGAACAAATACTAAGACACAAAAAAGTTTCAAAATAAATGCTGCACTCCGTTATGGTTCCATTCTTGATTACACATATGATGGTCAAAATGGTGGTGACCACATTCCAAAACCTATAAAAACCAAGAAAAAGATTCCAAGCTCTTTCCTTACCTATTGGGATCTCACACACCATTAAGTGAATAAAGTATTATCGAAATTGAAAACCACTTTTCGACCAAACTAAAACGTTTTCAAATTAGGAATTGTACCACCTAGTCCACCCCTGTTTGATTGTTGCATTCGCAAATAATTATTTAATAGAGTGTAAATTGTTGTTTTTGCTTTTTATGTCATTTCACAGCTTTTTATTGTTATTTAAGTGAAACAGTTGAAGTTGAACCGTTGGAACAGATCTAATTAAGTTAAGTTGCGATAATAAAATAAAAAATTGGGTCAATCATTTCATAATTTCTTGAAACCCTATAAGAGAATTTGCGAGTTCAATTAAAGAGAATAAAAATGCAATCATAACGTTTAGGTAAATACTAGAGGAAGAATAAAGAAAACCATGATGGACTAAAGGTGGATTCATGCAAGAAGAAATTAAAACTAAGATTAATTTAAAAATAAAACTTAGAAGATAAAACCATGTTATTTTTTAATTTAAATCTAATTTTCTTAGTTTTTTGCATGAGCATGTACCTGTAATGTAGATGTTAATGCAAGAAACTAAGAAATTAGGATTTAAATTGAAATATTACATGGTTTTATCTTCCGAGTTTTAGTTTTAAATTAATCTTAGTTTTAATTTTTTCTTGCATGAATCCACCTTAAGTATATTTCATAGGATGGAATAGAGTAGGGTGTGTATGTATGAATATTTGGGTTACATTCACTGAGACCTAAAAGATCTATTGTGCACCCTCATTTCTTGGGAAAAGTCTAAAACTTCTTTATACCTATTTCCAGAGGAATCTTAGGATATCCAACTTGGATAAATGTCCCTCTTCTATCCAATTATCTCTTAGGTGTTGTGCCCTAGAATTCTTGATTGCTGCGCAATTCGTAAGTATGTGGATGGCGATTTCTTCTTTCATGTTACAAAATCTACATTGTTCTTTCTCCACTATTTTGAGCTTTTTCAGGTGCTCATTCAGGCGACAATGACCCGTCAGGAGCGCTGTAATTTCACAAGCATGTAATACGCTTACACCTCAAGTTGTGTACTTTTTCCAAAGCAACTTTATTGTATTATTTCAAATAAGTATATTTTGCAAGATTTGAAATTGAAAATCGATGAACTGAATTTCTAAAGGTGCAATTTCATGGTGTCGCTCGACGGTGGCTTGAAGCGCCAAAAGATGTAACGTGGCTCAATTTCGATCGGAGCGACAACTTAAATTGATGCAGCGTCAAAGCTAAACAGCAACTTGTCCTCAATTGACAGCATTGAGCGTCACCATAAAATTGCACCTACAGTCTTCAAACTTTTTCAGATTATATTTGATGAAGTGGCTAATTCGCCTATTATACTGCGACTTTTTCACACCTATCGTGATCCCCATAATCTTGATTACATCCTCCAGCTCTACAGCTATTTTATGTAACCAATCTGCAACGAAACTGAGTATAAAAACGGCAATCTTTTTGGCTTAGATAGTGTTCTGCACATTCCTTCTCTAGGTGAAATGGCTTCGACTGTCAACCCCATTAGATTTGCGTGCCCATTAACCCTACATTGCCGCGTTAACATACCTACTCAGATTTTTACCAGGTTTCTCTTCTTTGCTTTTTCACCTGTTTCTGCCCTGGTAGCTGTTTCTGTACCACCCTCTTTATGATGGTCATGTTTATTTTTGATTTTACGACGCCTCAGGAATAACATTGATGCATCTTATCTGGCCATTTTAACCTCGTTTTCGTAATCCGATCCCGTAATCCTAGTGTGTTAAAATCAATCTCATAGTAGTTTAAAATTTACCTTTATGGAATCGAGTGCCTTTAGTGTAGGTTGAATGTATGTGAAAATTGCATTTGGATGGTATGTTCTTTGCTGCGCTTTAATTTCTATTCCGCAGTGGTAAATTGCGCTTGTAAACTTATGACATCCTTAAATAGTCTCATTGAAGTAGCGATCCTTCCTCTTAGCCCCAGCGCTCCTACACTTGTATACCATTTTGCCTGCAAGGCACACATTTTTCCAGTCCTCCCTTTATGATATTGAAACTTATTGTTAAAGCTAAATATTGTGGCTGTTGCATCAATGAGCTAAGCCATTAAGTTATAGAATGTCCTTTTCATGTTCATCTGTAAATATTTTATCCAGATAATGTTTAATTATACCTTGGGTAACGTTATAAGTTACGAAGTTTTGTTTAGCTAACCTAGCATTTCTGTTTATTAATATTCAAGGATGTCGTAATCTATTACGTATTGGTGAGTTTAGTATTCCATTTCGAATAACTATTGGAAGTTTTTATTTTATATTTTCCAAATTATGTTTAATAAATAAAATATTGTTTCAGGTAAGAATACGGACAAAGTAATATCACAGTAAGTACAATTTGAAACTGTTTTTAAAATTACAAAATATAGAGTGGTGCTGAACAAGAGTATAAATTTACCCATGGTGTAAAATCTGCCCCAAAATAATTGTATGTCAGTAGGCCGGCTGCACGTGGTTGTATATCTCGGTGGACTCAAACTAAACATCAGTCGTTCTGGAGTCACGTGCAAAAACAGGAACACGGCAAACTCCTGGTCGAAAAAAACTCTTAGAAGCTGACTAATGAATTAAATAAACCTCAGCAAGGGCCAGATAAGGACAATGAAGAGTTTACTCACCAGTCAATGTACAGGAAGCACATGCATACAATCGGCGTATATAGGGAGGAACCTGTTTGTCGGTTTTGCATGGAAGAGGAGGGAACAGGCTCTCAAATTATCTTTTACTGCATTATCTCATTGGAAATAAAGACTTTTAGGACTAGAGAATCCTCAGCCTCGAGGCTGAGGTGTCGAGTACTGTAATCCTCTGATCGGTGGTGTCGAATCAATCAATCAATCAAGCCGGGTTGAGATGGATCAAATCGCGATTAAATTAACTTGCCTTTACATTTTCTCGGTTCGGTTCTACTTGATTTAATTTAAATATAACTTGAGCAAAGGATTTTTTACATGGTTCAGGAATATTCAAATGCCAAATGTATACGTATTCAATGGATAGAAATCGAATTATAATGAGAAATTGTGTAATTGGTTTAATTTCAAGGAGTTATTGAACAAGCTTTACAGCAAAAGTGAAATCCTGTTAAAGACTTATATGGTGTCGGGAGCAGATGAATCAAAGGGAAATAAAGAATATTTTAACAATTTAATATGAGAGTTGATGCTTGAAGATTCTTGGAATAACTCCAGAAAAATTCGAATACAGTCAAACCTGAGTAAATGAGAACTGGGTAAGCGAGAAAACTCTATTAATGAGAGTATTTACCAGGTTCCATCATTTTGCCCTCCCAAAACCTTTATGAGTGAGAAATATGAAACCTGTATAAGTGACAGTCATTTGTCAAGCGTTAACCTCTATAAAAGGGATTGATACTTACCTATACCTCTATAAACGACTGTTGAACGCGTTTAACTTTTGCGCTATTTATTAAATTTCGAGGGACCCTTATTTAATTCAAACCAAATGTGCGTCTGTTGTTTTGTTATTACCTATAGTTCTAGGAAATTATTCTATTCAATAAGTCAAATGTGCGTACCGATTTGTTTGACAAGCTTAATACAGTCAGTATTTAAAAACAGAATCGCAAAAGAAATTAACAGATTTTCTCAAGTGAATGTTGTTATAATATTAATTAGATTAAACATTCATGTTCAGCTACTATTTCAATAAATAAATACCCATACCTACACGTATTTTGTTTCTAATTTCGTCATATTTGCCGCATTTTTATAGACCTCTATAATAAGTGAGACAGACCCCTTCTGTAACTCTGTAAGGTAGAAACTCGGGTTGGTGAAAACCTCTATTAGAAAAAAAGCGATCGCAGTCCCTTGAGCTCTCCCTTATCCAGGTTTGACTGTATTTGTTGTCAACATTTCTAATGTTTTGACGCTCTTAGAAAAATAACTATTTTATTACATTTTTTAACACAGGAAACCAACCGTCCTTTAACGTACATCTACAATATAATTTTCTTTAACTATACCAAAGATTACACTTCCGACCTTGTACGACAAAAAAATACTTAAAGGTGGAAACTTAATCTTATTATTGGTGTAAACTGATACATAGTAAACACAGAGTAGGTGTGTTTGTTGGGATCGGTTTTGTGGGGAGTTTTACCAGTAAATTCATCTTCTTATCGGTATTGGACTGATTTACTATGTCCTAGTTTATTTTTTTGTGTTGTTACATCTTATCTTTTGTTTACCAGTTTGCGGATCTTGTTGGTAACGTTAGTAATGTTTTTGGAAATAACACAATTTCTTTGTCTTCTTATTAATACGGGGGAACTTTAATAAGATCGTGACTTTGAAACCACCATTGCTCTTGTCGACTACTATCTAGTCAAGATAAACCATTAATCGATGTGAATGACACAATAGGCGATTTGCATGTTGCAGGTATACTTTGGTATCGTTATAGGGTACCTCGACTGTTTGAGGTAGTAGCTTTTCTAGTTTTTTCTAGTAACAGATATTTTCAATAATTTTAAATGGGGTGCGATACTTGAACGAGAATCGGTTGGAAACTAGCGAATATAGTGAATATAATGTTGACATGCCTCTACTATTCTCTATCTGCGTTAACTCTAGCTCTAAATTTGGTAGCAACTGTCAAAAGGAATCTTTCTAAGTTATTATGTATATTTATGTATATTGGGGTACATTCACTGAGACCTAAAAGATCTATTGTGCCCCTTTACTTCTACTTAGTTTCTGAGGAGAGTCTCAAAAACTAGTGGCTCCTTAGATGGAGGTTTCTTCTTACGTGCCACAAAATCTACTCTCTTCCTCCTCCACTATTTTGAGCTTTTTCAGGTGCACATTCATGTGATAATGTCCCGATAGGGTTGTTTTACTTTTACAGTGTTACTTTGACTTATGCATTCATTTGATCTCAACGGGTTGTAGTCACCCAGCAGAATATTTGATTATATCAGCCCTACTAGATCTTTCCATTGGTTACTAGGTTACTAGATTACAAATTAACCCGAATACACTAATTCAGTTATCTTCTCCAATTCGTTCTGCTTCTACAAATAATCAAAAAATGTCAATTGTGAAGAAACTATTTGCAATAAGCTTAAAAATCTTTTTCTGGCTCTTTCAGTTGAATTATTCATAGAATCGTGCAAAAGAGTTTGTATTAGAAGTTATTCCAAATAAGCTATATCCAGAGAATGAATAGAATCGATACAATTACAAGAATACATAAAATAAATAAACTAATATAAACTGGTTCATTTGAAGTTATTATTAGGCCGTGACTCTAGTCCTGGCGTAGGAAGCCTTAATTTCTTATAAGATTACCGTCGCGGCTGCCGGTTCTTAAATTCAGTACCGCGCAAGGACCTGAAAATCTTTTACTTAGTGCTCCCGGCAACTTTTGCCTTATATTCAAGAAGGGGAAGGGAAAATATTATTCCATTCACCCTTCCCCTTCAAGAAGTGATAAATAGTATATACTTAATATATGAACGCTTTTAATTGCGTTCCATATCTATCCAATAACGGATTAGGTAATAGCAATAATACAAACTGTACAATTAATGTTAATATTCATCCTAAATAATATAAGTACTTATGTACTTGTTGGTATAAAATGAAAAATAATCCTTGTCTTCGTAGTATTTTAGAAATGTAAAATGTGGAAGTGACGCTTGGTTTCGCAGCCGCGAAATTGAATTTCGCGGCCGTTACCCACAGCAACGGCTGCGAAATCAAACGTCACCAAATTTGACATTTCTAAAATACTACAAAAACAAGGATTATTTTTTCGTGCAATTGCACGCGAAGTCAGTATTTCGCGTTCTCAGCAGAGTCCGCGAAATTCAATTTCGCAGCCGTTACCCATAGCAGCGGCTGCGAAACATTCTTCTCATAGTTGTTGGCAATACATTTTTAGGTATATTTCTTTTTTCTGTTGGTATTCTTTCTCTGAGATCTCCAATGCTAGTTAATTATGTTGCACATACTTTGCTCTTGAAGTAACCCTGCGGACAAAAATCCAAGAGCGTATGGTCTAATGATTTAGCCGGCCCTCAATAGTACTCCAATCCATTTATTGATGAATATTTTTTTTATATACGCTTTGTAGAATTTTTTTTATAGATATCGTTGTGTAGACAACTTTTACATGTTTTTACAGCAACGGCTGCGAAACCAAACGTCACTTCTAAATTTAATATTTCTAAAATACTACAAAGACAAGGATTATTTATTATTATTTTAATTATTTTTATTGAGTTTACAACGCTTTTGAGTTCAGGAAGAGTGGAAGGTACTGAAATATCGCTGTCAGTATCAGACATTTTGTGTTTTGTCAAGAAAAGTCATAATATTTTGTACATATTGAAACATATTATTTACATAGGACACGGTGACATTGTTAATTAAATTGAACGGCTGTTGATTTTAGAGCAATAATATATTCATTTACAATTATCTAGTTTAATGATTGTAACGATTGCACGAAAAATAATGTGTATGCTATGGCCGCGAAATTTTTTAACGACCTCAAGATTATCTTACCTCTGCTGCAAGCGGCCTCGGCGATAACTGTTCTTTCGGTAAGTTAAAAAGGTATTTCGCGGCATAAGCATACAAATAACTATTTATTTCAAAAGCCACAATATTTCACTAGATTTCCCAATTTAGTGAAGTATTTATAATGTGTGTGGTCCATGTTTGATCGTACCCTTGTTGATATAAACAAATATGGAATTACCTTTTGTGTGTTACCGAAGCCTCGTTTATATTTGAATCTGAAATAGCCATAATATCGAGATTTGAGCGGTTAGATCGGAATGCACTTTTATTTTGAGAAATTAATTTTTCTATTTCTAGATTCCAGAGAAGGTTTTTGTTTAGATATTTCTAAAAGTTTGCAGCTATTACATGCTAGGCTTATGTTTAGTTAAGGTTGTTTTTATAAACACTTACTATCATTCAAATGAAGAACCTGCTGAATTTTGTGAAAAACTGAGAACACCTCGATTTGTAATACTCTTGGCAATATTTCACAGTTAATATTGAATGTATTGACATATTTTTCAACTTAAATTGTATTTGTCAATTGATTTAAGAATTGTAATGTGTGTGATTAAATAATTTTCAAAATCATTCAATTGAAAAAATTCTCATTATTTTTAGTTACAGGCTCTATTTTACATTTTATTTTTTTGGTTATCTAGTTCATAATCAGTTTTGTAATTTTAATGCTAAATACAATACCTACGTCAGCAAATTACGTAACAGTGAACGAGCTGGCTGGGATGGGTAATGGGATGGTTTCGCATGGTTTTGATGAAACGTTTCGGCATTGTAATTTCTCGACATTGACATTCTCTCTCGTTCTAACGAAACCACTAGACGGAAAATATGCTGGTGCGGTAATTACCGTCGTAGATGTTAATTGGAGAACATGGGCGCGCTATAAACAGTTCTCTATTCGAGTCATGGAAACTTGTAAGTAGCTCAAATACATACCTACCTAGTTGAATTACTACGTGAAACGTTAATCGCCCAACAAAATAAACAGAAAATTCTGAAAGAAAAAGTGAAACATGGGATTTACATTTGACGCCTTGAATGTGGTAATTGAAAAAAAAAATGAAATCATATATTTTAAAGATTTTGCATAAAAATCAAAAATACTGAAGCTAGCTTACAATATAAAGAATCAAAAACAATAGGATACGGTCCGATAGCTAGTGAAATTTTAAATAAGAATCAAGGAGAACACATTCGATAAATACGTTATACCGATTAAAATCATACAGATAAAAAGGATTGAGTAGGCGTGCCAAAGGTGCGTGTGTGATTGGAACCGTCCAGTTATTATTCAACCAAAAATTATAAATTTGGCAGTGGCTCTGCATCCCTAATATTGAACTCGAAATTCATCGAAAGAGCCCAAAGTAACATTTAGTAACTATTCAATGCGCGTCATGTTTATAGTTTTTTAAGAATGTAGGTACTACCGCAAAACATTATCCCAATCATTTAATAATTAAAGGCAGCCAGACCTTCTGGAGTAATGTTTAGTGGTAAGCTGTATGCTGGTATGCAATTTTTACAATATAGCAGCGCGAGATACACGGTCGCTAAGTGGCAATTCAGAAAGAGCAATTCAATAGTATATATTGTGTCACAAGAGCAGTAAATGAGCTTTAGCTGCTCAAGACTATAATGCCCGTATTTATAGTTCGTGCTCAAGTCATCCTCGATGCTTAAGGTCGAGTTCGCGCCATATTCGTCATTTATAAACCAACCTTGAGTACGAGTCCGTGCTTGAGATCGTGAAAACAGCTACTCTGCCTCAAGGTTGGTCTCGACTTACCTTGAGCGCGGGTGCATAACCTAACTTTGATCTTTATATTGACGTTTGAAGACCCACTTTTTTTGTAATATTTTTGTTAAAATTTTGGGATTCAAATAAAAATGTGTGAGGGAATTGAGGAATATTTGGAACACATTGATATTATTGAAGAAGAAAATCTTCAGGAACGCATACGAAAGCGTGATACGTGATATGGAAAATCCAATGGAATTTTTTAACGAAAGTGATTTTAGAAAGCGCTATCGATTTTAAAAAGATACAGTTGCAGATAGGATTCTACCTCTCGTTATTACAGGCCTACAGAAGGAAGACAAAATCGTGGTTTACCCATACCTCCAATCTTGCAAGTATTAACTTGTTTACGATTTTATGCTACTTGTAATTTTCAGGTTGTATCTGGTGATTTGCGTGGTATTAGCCAACCCACAATTAGCGTAATGATTAAAAAGGTATCCATATTGATAGCCGAACGGTTGGGTGATTTTGTAAGATAAGATACTGCACACGGCTTTCGGAGAAACATTGCCGATTTTTATGGGGTCGCTAATTTTCCAAATATTTCTGGATGTATTGATTGTACTCACATCAAAATCTCAAACCCTGGTAGAAATAATGGGGAAGTATTTCGAAATAGGAAGGGTTTTTTTTTCATTAAATGTGCAGGTGGTTTCAGGTCCAAGAAGAGAAATCATGTATATTGTTGTTCGTCATCCAGGTTCAAGCCATGATAGTCTAATATTTGACCGCAGTTCTGTTAGAGTTAGAATGGAAAGGGGTGAAATTCCAGGTTTACTCATCGGAGACAGTGGATATGCATGTAGGCACTACCTACTGATCCCTGTATTACAATCAGGTATTTATTTTTTTGAACTACATAGGAGTCAATTGGTTATTTGTTGGTGTAAATTGTAGGTAATGACCCAGAAATCCGATACAACACTGCACTGTCGAAAGGTTATTCGGAACATGGCAAAGACGGTTTCCATGTCTTCAACTAGGTCTTCAAACCAAATTAAATACATCTGTAGCGACAGCTGTACTGTATAATATAGGTTTGAATGAAAATGAAGATGATTTTGACAACATTATTGATAATCTAGCAATAGACGGAAATGTACATAATTTTGAACGAGGATTAAACTTTCGAAGACATTTCATTCAACAACATTTTGCAAGATGATATAATTTACCATAATACCATTTTTTTACTGTTTGTTACTTTTGTGAGCTGATTTATTGAAATGCAATTGTCATTTCACTTCAAAATAAAATAGAGTTTTACTCTCATTATGCTCAGACAACTCGGAAAGAGTATGTATTCACTGAACACAAGGAGTTTCCCTTTTTTTGAAACATTTTTTTCCTTTGACATTCCATCCCTTATAACAATAATGCACATTTTGTTAAAAACAAAAGTAATGCAAAAGTAAATACACATGTAAAATAATATAATCAATTTATTAAAAAAAAAACTACATTTGAAGGATCCATAACTATAAAATGCAAATCAAACATTATTCACACATAATAAATAAAAATATCCACACACACATAAAAAATACCACCACCTAAATTTATTAATTAATAACAGAAAACCTGTAAAAATGGAAAATATTCCAAGCTCAATTCAAAACAAAAAAAAAACAATTTGATAAAATAAAATACCGTAACCAAAAATGGAAACTAGCAATTATACATATTTCAACAAAATAAGCACAATTTGAAAACTACAACCACATAATTAACATTTTAAAAATAAAAAGTATCTTAAAATCAGCAAATAGAGAAAGTAAATACCTTAACCTAAGTAAAAGAAAAACCCACCAGCTACCCACATTTCACTAGATAAAAAGATACAGATTACAAATCTTCAGACAGCTTCTGAAAAAAGATATTTCATAACTTATTTATCAAAGTAAAAGCTTAATATATATATTATGGTAACATAAAAACTAACTGGGCCTTAATAAATAAACATATCCACACATACAACAACAAAAAATATACCACCACCTAAATTTATTTTTTTTATAGCAGAAAACCTGTAAAAATGGAAAATATCTAGCTTAATCAAAATAAAAGAACAATTTGATAAAATGCCATAACCAAAATGGGAAACTACCACTTATACCTATTAAACAAAATACACACAATTTAAAAACTAAAATCTCATACTCAACATTTTAAAAATAAAAAGTATCTTAAAATTAGCATATACCTTAACAATTACCTTAACCTAAGTAAATGACAAAAACTACCAACTACACACACCACTAAATAAAAAAAATATATTAAAAGTCATCAGAGAGCATCTGAAAAAAAGGTGATTCATTATAATTTATGTATCAAGTAAAAGCATAATATATTTTATGATAAAACAAAGACTAACCCTTTTCCTAAACTGCTGCAACTTCAATGCAGCTAATTCAGCTTCATCAGAAGCTCTCTGTCGATCAAATTCAGCTCTCTGATGATCACACTCAGCTGCCTTCCTTTGAAGATCCTGTTCTAAAATAAGTTTTCTTAGATTTCGCAGTTCTTGCTGCTGTTGAGTTGCCTCCTTCTTCTCTCGTAATGTATTTTCAGTTAATACTGACGAGGTCCTTTTTGGAGTGCTTACTGAAACTGTTATAACTTTTATAAACAATTAACAGTAAATTTAATAATACTCACTTCTTGGTTGTACTTTAAGTTTAGACTCTCCAGCAGTTGTCACAGGACAAGTAGTATTAACTGAAACTAATATTATATATACAAATAATGTTACTAGAAATTGGCAATAAATACTTACATATTGACTTATCGGTTGATTTACTTGTGGAGGGCAGCAAATGAGGGTCAGGAAAATCTTCAAAAGATGGCAGCTGAAATTCTACCTCAGCATCATCTGCAGTCTGGTCTACTTGCTTTTTGGCATTCGTTTGTTCTACAAATTATACTATGAAGCAAGTATTTTGACAAATAAAATATACATACGTTTCTCACACACTTGTATGCTGTCCCAAGGAGAGTCGACGGTAACATCCAAATGTGGAGCAGCAAGCTCAACAAAGTCCAGCACTACATCAGACTTTGGTTTTTCCATAGGTCCACCTCCTGTAGCAAGCATGCTATAATGTAGTGCTGTTGTTTCTTCACGTTTCCTATTGTAAAACTAATATTAGTTATAACTCACTAAGCATATGAAATATTATACCTTTGTTTCAAGTTGTTCCACAACTTTTTTAGCTGCTCTGGAGTACGTAGGTTGTTTACCTCAGGCTGAGAGTTGTATATTTAATTGTTATACACTCCCAGGCCTTCTTTTTCTCCACCAATGTGGTACCGTCTGTCCTTTTGTTTTCAATTATATTCTCCTTTTCTTTCACAAGCTGGGCCGAAAGTATTTTTTCTTTACAAGAGTAGACTGCAGATTTTCCATTCATCTAAAAATGTAAACAAGCAGTTGTAATTTACTATTCGAATTAAGTACTATCAACTATTTTAAACAGAAATTATGATTTGTTACATACCTTGAATTCAATTATTATTTTTTAATAAAACCAAAAAAATACTTGCTTCCAACAATCACTAACAAAATTCTATCACTTCACAAATCACTTGTCACAATCATCTTTTTCTTTGCATGTTCCTGGTCCGTTTGCTCAAAATCTTTTTATTTCGAACTCATCTATCAAAAATGCCGTAATTCCTAACTTTCCTTACTTGAGGTCGACCTCCTACGAGAATAGCCGAAGTACCATCTATAAAACACAAGACGATCTTGAGGTCGAACTCGCTGTAAGGCCGACTTGGCTGAGCACGACCTTAAGCATGAGCTGAGGTTCGTTTATAAATACGGGCATTAGAAACTCTGAGTGCGAGTATTCTGCCAATATAATATGGGTTAATAAGCCTCACCTGGAAAGTTCATCAGCTGTTTCATTGACCTCCATGCTCCAATGTCCTGGAATCCACAAGTTATTTTGTTATGCTTCAAAAGAACACAGCTCCTCTTGACATTCCAACTTTTCAAATGTTGATCTATGCATTCCTTCATATCTCTTTTTCGCGCAGTGCAAGAGGGCGGATGTAATTTGGGCGCTAAAAGATTAATGCACTTTTTACAACATGTAAACTAGGCGCCAAGGGTCATCATTTTATTCCTATGTGTATTTTGGGGGCTAACCCTCCCTCGAAACTTCAAACTAAAAAAAAAAACAAGAAAACCCAGGCCCAAACCCGTTTCATCAAAGTGTAACTATGTATAAAAATATCAGAAAATAAGAAATAGAAAACTAAAAAAAACAAGAAAACCCAGGCCCAAACCCGGTTGATCAAAGTATAACTATGTACAAAAATATCAGAAGATAAGAAATAGAAAACTATTGGGTTTTTCCAAATATTGGTGGTAAAATTATCAAGATAAGAGTTATTTTATGACCAGACCTACGTGCACTTCTTAGCGCCGAAAATACATGTCGGATTATCTACCCTTCTTGGTCAGACAGGTAAAGAAGGATGGTTAGCGCCCAAATTACACCCGCCGGTGCAAGAGACCCTTATGTATGAGTTTCTCTTCCCACTGTTTATTCCGGCACCAGTATATTCCTTGGTGTTAAACCCGTCTCTATACCAGATTTGCTCTATTTTCATTTCCTTCGATCTTGCATAATCACCTCCAAGTTAATGTTGAAGGAATCTTGTAGTCCGTTAGTTCCATTTTGAGATTATCTTCCTTTATTTGATCCACAATATGATCCGATCCGATCCGATTAGAAGTCACTTTCCTCCATCATTAATGTCATCATGTATTTTTCACAGTTCTATTGATATACTTTTTTGCTAATAGGTATTGGTAGCTCTCCCCAATCTTCCTTTTCACATATCTGAGTTTCACTATACTTCTATTCCAAACTTATAAGCTCACCTTCAGTATTTGATAATTATGAATTTCTTGTTTTTCATTCTTATATTTCTCTTTGTAGTTTCCTTTGTAGATTCCATTTTTTTAATATATAATTATTTTTAACTTAAAACTGCCTGTTAATACTTCATTTTTTTTATTTGCTCCTCTTTTTTTTCAACAGATCTTAGGTCCGTTCCAACCGCAATCAGAAACTGTCGGAAACGATCAGAGAATAGTCGACCATTGCAATCAGTGATAGGAATTACGCAAAAGTGAACTCGTTGTTTTCTATGACCAGTTATTCTCTGATAGTTTCTGACTGCGGTCGGAACAGATCCCTACTTGAGATGCAAAAATGAATAGTGGGTTAGGCCTAAGTCTTCTCCAAATTTTTTCTATCTTCTCATATCTTTTTTAATGTCATTTGTTATCTTGTCTCAATCCATTTTAGTTTATTTGTATTGAATTGTTTTAGGTGTCTCTTATGTGTTTTATTCAGTTATTTTTTTATTTTTTCGATTCGTCATCATCAATCTATTTTCTAAACTATAATAACATTAGTTTCCATCACTGTATCTTTAATTCATTATATATAAATCTAAAGTTGCAAGAAATGTCATTTGCTTTAGATTAAAATTCTCTTCTCATCAAACTTATTTTCATAAATTTTTTTAACAACCTAAACGATATTTATCAAAATTCCTTAGTGCAGAAATTATATTTCTGTTTGTACTACATAATAGAGTTCACATAAATATAGATACGCACTTATCTCCATATACTTCTTCTTAATTATTATAGTACAAACTATCCCAATTTCGTAACGTTATAATCAATAGATAACCTTTATTAATATGCCCTTGATTCGTTCATAATGTTTTTTCTGAACTCAGCTATTAGATGAATTATGATACTCCACACGAGCCTTTGAAATGAAAGAATTTTTCTATAAAGGTGTAAAATCGGTTGTTTTCTTTTGTTTACGGTACATTATTTTATTTTATACAAGAGACTCACATACCACTCTCTTGTATTGCATTTTGTTTTTTCAGTTGTAACAAAGGGTTGAATTAAACTTGCCTTCTTTAACTTAACGTTTGGACCGTGCGCAACCTTCATGAATCGTCGAAAAATCTATATACACATGGGTTCTGTACCGACAATAGAACGTGGCCTTTGTTAATTTCTGTAGCATTAAGGAAAAAACAGAAAAAAACATTGAATTTTTGATTACTGCTTTTTGAACCTGCTCTCGCCAAGATTAGAGGTGTTAAGTAGCCATCCCCTGGAACAGTTACGGTTTCAATTTCGAAACTTCTGCTTGAAAAATCAATATTTTTTGTTATTGGTGCCCAATTTCACCCATTGCTACCGGACTGCATATCCTGTCTATTTCTCTGGAGCATCCAATTTAAGATAACCTGCAATTTGCAAGGGACATAATGTAAATTTATTAATATCTACCACTTGATTGGTACAATTCACCTTGCCATATCGTGGGGCATATAATTGGGGAAGCAATGATAAAAAATGCTTCACCCTTCGCTGACAAATAATTGCTTCGCTATCGACTGCAGTAAATAGTGGAGCTTGCACTGTTCTAGACGGTTGGCAGTAATAATTAATACGCTTAATTCTTCTTTAATATCATGTAAGCACAAATAGCATAGCTCACATCTTTCCAAAGAACCAAAGATACCGTAAACGGCTACCGCCATCAAAAATAAATACATAATTTCCTGTACACATAAAAACTTCCACAAATTATCCTAATCGAATACATATGCCATATAAACTATGTCCTTCTTACTAATTGCCTTCATGAATGCATGTACTTTTACAAATAATCGTTTCTTTGTTTATTCTCAACAAACATTGTAATTATTTTGTATATTTGTATAACCCACATATTTAATACTTTGTACTGCACCGAACTTTTCTAAAGGTATGTCAAATTAAATCACTATAGTTCATCACATTATTTATATAACTTATTACTTCTTATTTCTTATGTTATTGAACAAATTATATATTCAATAGGTATTCAATTCATTTTCCGATTCACTTTCCATATTAAATTTTCAAGTAATATCAATCAAACACCAGTATAGTTATTGAAATTCTTGCAATTAGCAATAACATATTTAAAACGTCACTTCTGCTCTTGACATACATCATACACACTAGATGAAAAACTGCATATAACATCCACGCCTATAACATCTTGATACTATCGTATATATATCGAATCCGCTTTGTGGTGAAAATTTTTATTCAATATGTTGTGTCGTTTGTAGGAATAATCTATATAATTATGTGTCATGTGACCTTTTCATTATCCACACGTATTATCCACGGGTGAATAATGTAAGTCATTATACTTGAAGAAACACACGTAAAATGTTAATTATCAAATAGTCGTGGACAATAGTTATTTACGTAATTAGTGGGATATGGATATTTTTAACGCACGTATGTGAAGTTGTGCAATTACAATTTGCATTCTGCAAACTGTCAACTTTGACACGTTCATTCCAATTACTTTTACTTTACCGCACTAAAGTATCTCATTACGAAACTCAGTATCGTAATGTTTGATATTACATATTGGTAGGTAATAGACATTACGTAGTATAATTTTGATATGTTTTGCACACGCAAATGTGTCTCAGAAATATGTTACAAACATTTAAAACGAATATATATATATACAGTGCTCGATTTCAGGCGGAACGCGGCGGAACGGCGTTCCGGAACCTCTCTCGGGACCCCCCTTTTGCTGGGGGGGTATGGAATACCTCCCAGACCCCCCGGTGTGTCCACCCTTAACAGAGTTCCGGTACCTCAATTTTTAGAAATCGAGCACTGTATATATATATAATATTGAAATAAAAAATTGCAATTGCAATTTGCAATAGAAACAAAAATAAATGCTTATTTTCTACGAAGTTCCAACGCTATAACTTGAATAACGCCAATGATACGAAATTTTGAGAAAATTACGAATTTTACAGAGTTGTAGTTGTATTTTTATTCACACTTACCCAATAAGCTTTTGTGTAATTACCAAAAAATTTAAAAATTACGTTTTTTTTTCGTTTTAAATGCTTATCAAAATTTGCAAGGGCTACCTACCTATGCGAGTCAAAAAAATCAGGATCATACTACGTAATGTCACGTAATGTCTACTAGGTGACACAGTCCGTTTTCTACTAGGATTTTTGTCAAAAACTCAGTATTCTGATGCTGTATTGCTCAGTAAAAAATGTTTAGCGTGAATTGGAAGATAGAACAATAAATTATGTGTTTCATTTGAAACTATTCGCATACTGGAAGCATATTTGTTTGGTTATGATAATTTGTCATCCAACAAATGTGCTTGTGTTTCCAATAACATATCATTTGATAACCATTGCCGACCACACCAGAACTAGAGGCGTATTTGACTGTTTTTCATTCAAATATAAAAGAGAAAATTTTGTAGAACATTGAAAGTATTATGGATACCGATTCTTCTTCGCTGTGGTAGTTCAACGTGGTATCATCTGCCGGAAAAGTAAATCTGTCAGCTTTACAGGAGTAATTGTGGAAAACGTTACTATCTTACTTCTGATGTCATGGCTGCTATCCGTCTAGCGGTTTTAAATTTTTCTGCAATATTTTTTTACTCGGGCGCCAATGGATGATTTAAAATGGTGAAAGTCAAGTCGTTACCTTGATTCTCGATACATTGTGTATCTTTAATTCGGAATGTAGATTCCTCATACGGAAGGTTAAGCGAATGAAACAACGCAGAAAAAAAGTTTCGAATATACGAGAAGGTGAAAAATTAATTCAACTAGTCAACATTAATTATGATTTCTCATTACTTTTTAATAACAATGTAAGTGTATTGTTTATCTATAAATCAAGATTGAGTATCGTAGTGTTTTTTATTCTATGTTATCTGCAAGAAAGGGTTATTAGCAGCGGTACATTTTTTGTTCTTTTAATTATTTTTAATTACAGTTTCCCTTAATTTGTCATATTTAGTAAAGCGTGTTACCAATAGATATCGAAAAATAATGGATTTAATACTACTTATATTCAGGGTGATTGATTGGTGTGATGATGCACAGTGACCTACTTATAATAAAAGATATATGAAAAAAGTTGTACATAAAAAGCTTCAGCTTCATATTTCAAAATCAGTTACAATATTACAGGGTTATTCGGTACCAGGTCACACTTATGTTTTTATTTTAAAACTGAAATCGGCCTCACTTTCCCATTGCAAAAATGAGGTTGTAGTTAATAGCCATTTTTCCGTCAAAATCGTAACAAATTCAACGCCCTGTATAATTGGATAGGAGAAAAAGAATAATAATTTATTGAAAACTATCATCAAAATCTACAAACACGAATGATTTTGCAAAGAAAAATGAAAATATCTGGAAAACTAATAACTTTAGATGAGAGGAATGCTCCATAAAAATAGAAGTAGGGTAATATTACTTTTCAACAACGATATAAAATACAGGGTGATCCTCTTAAAATTACTAAGTTTCATTTTTAAAAACATAACTTTGATCCGCCACCGAGTTATGGAACATCCTGTAATATTATATCTAATTTTGAAATTTTCATAACCAATTTTTTTTGGTTTCTTTTATGATAAACTGATTGATCTTCATCACACTAACTGAAATTTTGCACTTTTCACCAAAAATATTTAACATGTTACACTGAAAAGCGAATATGTCACTCTCCGTTATTTTTAGGACATTCCACTAGGAAATGTTGTACAACCTGTACAGCCTCATCTCCGATTTTATATCTCTATTTTACATGCTGACGGGTTCCCAGCTGGCTTGATGCCTCTACCTGTAGTATCTCTATGGTGATGACTCCTGGCGTTTGTTCCTTTTGTGGTTGGTTTCGGCGTTTTCCTTGTCGACTTGTTTTTAGTAGCTTGTGGGCATCCTTTGTAGTTAACTGGCTTCTTCTTGGCAGTTTGTGTAGGTGGTTGGTTTGTCTGACAGTTTTGGGCACTCGTTGGAATGATGTGGTCTTGCGCAGTTGGTATTTTCTCGGCATATCGTCCGAACATACGTGGTGGAATCCCTACATTTTCCCTTCGCAGTTCATCCCATTTTATCATAACGTGTCGGATGTGTTGAATCTTCCAGTTTCCTATTTTTTTCTTCTCTAACTCGACAATGAAGATAGGCAGTAGTTTTCTTTCACCGTACCTCGAGTCGATTCGTTGAATTTGCCGTTCCGGACTTCTTCTTTCTCAATATCCTCTATTAGTTGGTTGGTATCCTCATTGTTTGTCAGATCTTCCTTTCTCCTTTTCTTCGATTGTTGAACTTGGCTAGATTCAACACAGCGACAGCCGAAATGACTCAAGAGTTCGGGGAGACAATTAAGAAACACAGATATGAAAAAAGATCTAGAAATATAGACAAATATAATTGTGGGTAGATTTATTAAGAATGGAAAACAGAAGACACACTAGAAGAATATGGGTACAAAAATATTTAAATATAGAAAAGGAAGACAGAGACAAACATGGAGTAAAACTATTTCAGAAATAATAAGAAAAAGAAAAGCATGGCTTTATAACCAGATATATAACAACATATATTTGGAAATAGGTTATTACCGATGTATATATCTATGGAATACAGAATTAAAATTTATAAATAAATACCAAAAATAATTTTACTTTTTACGGTATATATTTGTTACATTGCACAAAAGGCGTGAACAGCGCATGACGAACAAAAAATTGATATCAATTTTATGACGTTAAAGTGCGGCAAACGCGAGTGAACTGGAAATTTCAAGTATTATTATGTCCGTTGGAGAATTTTAAATATCGTAAAGAGAATTTGTGCGCTCATGCAAGAACCATTCAATTATCGCGGTGAAGTGACATGGCAAATCATTGACAACAATCAATGAACAAAAAATAATTCCATCGTGAATTAGGCGCATTCGAAATTAAATAGCGTCACCTATATTGATATCAGAAATTTTGGATGTCGACAAACGAAAAATAGTAGGGATGAATAATCCATTTGTTTACTGACTCCTATGTTTTTTCATAAGTTGGGTTAGGAAGGAATACTTCAGATTGACAATGACGCCAACGTGTACTTTCACATTTTTCTAAAAATATTTGTGTTCCTTAATTATTGACTTGAATTCAATGACTGCTTCTTGCACTGATTCCCCCAGACACCAGTAGAGTGCTTCTTCGATTGCTGCTACTTCTCAGCTACTGAGCAAAGAAGGCAGAATTTTTTTCGTATTCATCCTTAGATCAATCTGTGTAAAGTTGGTCCAAAATCAGTTGCAGAAGCGACAAATGCCGTGACAAACTTTAAACAATTGTGCTTTGTACCGATTTTAAGATTGTGTTATTGCAGTAGGATAGTCGGTATAAAAGGAATGCTAGGTTTGAAAATAGTTACATTATTTGTCAGGTAGGCATCAAATTGCAAATATAGCACCTGTGGGGGGCCCAAAAAACTCAACAGTTGTTGGGACTAGGGACCTGCGCCAGTGATACCTTTTCCATTTTCCCACATTTTAATAAAAGTAATGCTTAGTACAAAAGTATATACCTATTACTGTAATTTTGTTCACATTTCTCATGGCTTTGAAAAAAATTGCCAATGAATCTGATTGTTAGTTATTAATTAATTTTTTATGTGAAAAGTTCGACTCATGAGAATATTCTTGGCAATAATTGAAATACATAAATTATAATTTGTTGATAATTATTTCTTTTATATTAAATAATGCTCTCGGATGTAATTATAATGGGAACAGAGAATGCTTAAATCGAAAATATTTCTTTGAACTTATTGCAACATGTTGAGTTTTTGTGGGCAACTCCGAATATTTGGTTAATGTCTATCCTGTGTCATTATCTCATTATCAATTTAAAGGATAATATATTTCCTTTGATTATTCGAAAAGTCGATTAATTAACCATGATCAAATGCTGCCACAGCCACAGTCTAAACATCAGTCATCATTAAACCAAGTTTAGGTGTTTTATAGACTCCGTTTCACATAAGAAGAACCCACTTAAGTCTAGAAATTGCAGTCGTATGCGCGAAGAAGCTGCACATAATATCTGAACTCGACCTTATAGTATTATATTACAACCAAGTTATTCGCGATTTTTATTATTTATTCAGATTGATGAGCAAAACTTATTATCCATGCTCGATTTTAATTGTTATAATATTTTAATCGTTTTGAAATAAAGTAAAATCTTATTTACCAATTATTTTTACATCTACTTTACATAATTACATTATAGTACAATACTATGATATTTTTCGATATCAAACTTCTGTTTCCTTCTAGTTTGTGCTATACTTGAGCATCAAATGCAAATAAACAAGAGTTTAAACATACTTGCATTTTCTACATGCTTATTTCTTCTCGAATTATTAACAAATTTTGCGTTAACTACTTATGTGACATTCGGTTACTACTTTCGCCATTTTGTGGCAAATTCTCTAAAAGATAGAAATCATGCTGAAAAATAAAAAGGTGAAAGTGACATATTTTAGAACTAAGAAGAAATGTAATAATTTTTCTTAACCCCTGAAATATGCATATTACAGTATTTTGTATAGCATTGCAACTAAATTAAGCAATAACCATACATGTTTTACATTTACCTAGGCCTTATAACGACGATATGTCATTTATAATGAATAACCCTGTACTCGTGAAGATAATAAATTATGTTAGCTTGTATGAAGTAAATGTCATTATTTCTCAAACAACAACATAAATTGGCAAAAAATGATTAATAAAAATACAATGGTATTAAAATGACCACAAAATTAAAAAAGGTACATCTGCTACAAATCAATTACTACTAATTTTGTAAAAAATGAAAGATACTATAACTTCAATATGATAGTTATTAATATTAGGTAGTAGACTATGGATCCATTGTGTATGCATCCGCTAGAAATCGTACTTTGAAAAAACTAGACGTCATTCAGCTTACAGCGCTACGCTTAGTAACAGGAGCATATCGTACAAGTCCAAGGGAAAGCGTTATTGTCAACACTGGAGAAATGCACTTAAGTCTTAGAAGAGATATGTTAAGCTTATTATATGCTGCAAATGTAGTTTCGTGTGGAGACCATCCGTCCAAAAAATATGTTATATCAGATAGATTCAATTCTCTTTATAATAACCACCCCCATCTCCCAGTACCTTTCTACGAACGAATAAACAGAATCTGCCAAAAGCTCCGTTTCTCTCTTCCAACAAAATTCTTCCCCACTTCTAATGATGTTCCCCCATGACTATCTGTTGCACCTAATATCGATACCCGACTTACAAAGTTTAACAAACACGAAGTACCTACACAAGTTATCACAAACAGCTTCAACGATGTTATTTCGCAATATCACGACTATAACATAATTTACACAGATGGATCAAAGATGGAAAATGGCACCTCATGCGCTGTTGTTACGAATTCCGAGATAATTGGACTTAGACTACCAGAAGCATTCAGTATATATTCTGCAGAACTATATGCAATTCACAAGGCATTACACATATGCAAAAATCAGTCAACTGGAAATTTTCTTTTGGTCACAGACTCACTCAGTGCAGCAGTTAGTGTGGGGAAACTGTATCACACCAATGAACTCCTTGTCCAAATAAACAAACAGATTGCTGAACTTAATAGCAGTCATAAAACGGTATCTGTCCTTTGGGTCCCATCACATACAGGAATATGCGGTAACGAAAGCGCTGATAAGGTTGCCAAGCAAACATCAGAAAATTCATCCCTTCCATTTGCAGAGAACAGAATCACCAAATCAGATCTGAAGAGCCTCATTAGGGAAAAAGTGCATCAACATTGGCATAATATGTGGTTAAGTTCAGTATAACACCTTGGAAAACATTGCCCACTAAAAGAAGAACACAAACCATTTTGACACGACTACGTCTGGGTCATACACGTTACACTCACGAGTATCTTATTAAAAGGGAAGATCCACCTATGTGAATGACATGTGATGTACAAATAAGTGTTGAACATGTATTAGTGCAGTGTCCGGTTTTTGAAATAAATCGTAAAATGTGTAATTTTCCGTGCTCCATAGACTTGTTATTGAATGATCACTGTAACGTGGATAATCTTATGAAATTTCTTAAGGACATTGACATTTATGAGAAAATCTAAATAATATGTTATGTAGATGATTATTTAACAAACCATACTGTACCACTGCTAATAACCCAAGGCGGTTGATGCAGTTTATTTCTAAATAAATAATATTAGGTAGGTATATCTTTACTTCGTGTAATTTGTCTATTATAAGAGAATTAAATTGAAATTCCACTTATCACGGTTGTATAGAAGATTCAAATATTCAACTCTTATCTATGTAAGTTTATTATTAAAAACAGTATATCGTTGTTCCAAATGCTGTTTCATTTTTATTTCATTTAAAATAAATCATCAACTGTTCCACGTATGACTAGAACATGACCAACACCGATAACCCTACTTTCTCTCTGGCTAACTACCTACTACACCGTAACGTGCTTATCTACTACCAGTTTTTGCTATAACTGATCATTATTCTACAAGACTTGCTGGCCTGCATTTTTAATCCGCATCTCCTCGAATTCTTTTTTTATTGCATCGTATTCTCTTTTCACTCTTGCTTGTAGTTAATAGGTATCTCGCTCGATGTGCATCATTCAATATGCTTGATAGTAATTTGCCCAGAGATAAAACCAAATGTAAAAAGATTTTATAAGAAGAATGAAATCATTTTGAAAGTACAACTTATCTATTATACACTTATACACTTATAGACCGGTAGCTCATGACACATGTAGGCTTCATTATTTTAAATGGCAAAAAACAAGTAGAATAAGGCCATTGCACAAGACCCAATTATGTTAATCGTCGCTACAGAGGAAATTTTCACTAAACTAGAAAAGATAACTAATGGATGCATTCATGGGTATTACTTTATTATAAAAAAAAGGTGCAAAAAAAAATAAAACCAATGTATGCCGAAGATTCTGCTAATCCTTGAAGCTCACTTGATTTTTTCATGCTTAACGATATCATCTTGCCCTGACCAAATTTAGAGCCTATGGCTAAGGTTGTCTTCTGGGTCAACTTGGATTTCTAGTTCATCCTCATTCATAGTTTCTAAATGTAAGCATGGCCCGGTAATTGTACACTGACACTCTTTTTCAGTAGTGTCAATTTTTAATTCATCGTTAACAACTGGAACCCATCCTCCGAAAACTAACATTCGGTAACCATTTAAAGTAGATGTGTGCATACCATAAATATCCTAACCTACATCCACTCATACCACCATATAACGAAGTCAACGACCTTTCTTTTCTTAATGAAAGCAACACCAGTATGAGATTCTCTAGGAGGAGGAGCTGGTCCATTTATCTGGGGGATATCCTATCGAACAGGATTGCTCCGAATATCTAATGTGTAAAGATCATTCAAGTATCTCGGCACTTTTGTATTTACTTGTAAAACTGTACCCTAAACGTGGGCAAGGAGAAGGCCAGTTTTGGTTACTTTGGCTTCAACTTTTTCCATTTCCATTTGGATTGCCTGCAGATTATATATAGTTATATTACTATACTTTCCATATTCCACCATTCCTCCAAAAACTAACAGCCTTCCACCACGAAACCGAATGCTGCAAATCCTGGGGGTACATTCCCCTTTGTTACAGAAACCTACCATTGACTGGTTATTGTGTTATAAACATGGAGTTCATCAACTATTCCTTCATTACCGCACCCGAAAACTACCATTAAGTCTTTAATTGCAACTGAAAGATCTCCATGTGTTTGACGGGGTTGAAGTCCAGTGGGATTCGCCACCAATTTTCACTGTAATGCATCACTCCTCACTCGCCATTATGTGATCACATTGCACTCTACTCCAACATCTATAAAGGTGTAAGCCAATGGAATTCGATACATTCAAATTCAAACGTTGTCACTAAATTTTGTTGAGAATCCTAATATAAATGCACTGCATGCATCAAACAAACTAAGGTTGTGTTTTGGACGAAAGTTTTGAAAACTCATGAAATGCAATTATAGTATTCCATTATGAACGTTTACTTGGTTTATTTGGATTTGGTTTATATATTACACTATTTTTCAAGTTTTCTTGTGCTATTTAACTGTTGAAATTAAGTGAATCTGAAATTATGTCCAGGAGAACACAGAACCTTGAGAACTTTTGCGTGCAGGGGGGGACTTTAAATTGCTTTGCCTCCTCATTTATAGTAGCCACGAGCTGAATTGTCTGCCAACTCCAGTGTTTGTAGAGATTTTTATATGATTTCTGCCATAAAAATTTTTTGTATTTATTTAGGTATATATATAATGGTTTATTTCCTAAGATATTTGCTTTTTGTAGTTCATTTTATCACCAATCGTTCACTGAAAATTGTAGGATAATGAAAACTGTAAAAGTTTTCGATAAAATGTGGCAACGCTGTTACCATTTAAAGATATGTATAAACAAGAACAAGACCAGCGGGACATGGACGGCAAGAAAAAAATATGTAAGAGTGATCTGAGATGGTTCTAATTCAGTAAACCAGTTTACTCTCTTCGGTGACCATGTCAGGAGATGCTTCTCGATTACTTCAATGTTCTTGTATTATTGCTTGCTAATTTATTGAATAATATATGTAGATTTATGCATTCTTGATTCTGAATTAGGTTTTGAATACAAATTTATTAAAAAATAAATAATTGAACTATGTGTAATTATATTATTTGTGCTTAATTTACATTTACGCAATTAAAGAGTAATTTTTTTGGAAATATAGTACTTATCAAAATTTTTTTGTTGACATTACTTTATTTCAGGAAAATCTCAAATGTTTATTTCTGTGACAATATTTGGAATTGAAATATTTGAATAATCGTGAACCGTACAATTCGTCTTTTGTTGAGTGTGAAGTATGTAAACTTATACAATATAAGTAATCTAATACAAAATTACGAATATGACAAAATTTGTAAATATAGCTTTTTGTTTTGCTGTATAAGTTTAGTTGAGGATTCCATTGATTTTATAATATGTGAAACGAATTCTAAAGTATGTCTTTGCCACAATCCGGTATAATTTTTAACGATTTTAAATGGTTCAAAATTTCGATTTCTATATTGTACAATTATGACGAATTACCAATATTTGATTTATGTATTGTAGTCAAAGCTACTGATTCTAGTTTATTTCTAATACTTGTTTGATGTTCCCAATTAAAGAATGTAACGACCATATCAAAACAACATAGCTTTTTGAACAAGTTTTCTAACAACGTACGTTTTTATTAGCCCCCATATCAAACACTCAATCTATAAGTAAACATGCTATGATGGTAGTGAATCTCGCGCCCCTGTATATACGGTGCACGTGTTTTTCAGCGACCATCTTTCAGCATGTATTTATAAGCGGGAAGGAAAGCGAAGTGAACCTACTATTCATTAAGGTAGTTACTTCATCTTCTATCAACTAACTACTAATATTTTGTAGCTTTAGTCTTGGAGTAACAGTCAATTTAATGTTATCACGTAATTATCGCTACTTGTAACTTAAGTGGCATAACAAACTGACTTTTTAAACTACCCTCATATATCTACAACCTTAAATGGAATATCCTGAAACGGTCTTCACAAGAATATCAAAATTAAATAATAAGTGAGTCTAATATGAAATTGTATACTTAGTTGTTTATAAATCAGCAATGCTCATGTCAAAAGTTATATGCCTAATTAAATTAACACATAGAATTACAAATACTCATATATCTTGTATTTTCGCTTATCCAATTATCACATGTGAAACCGTGAAGGATTTATCGAACATATTTGTAAGTAAAATTAAATAATGACGACACAATGATTCTTTTATCGTAAGTAATAGTAAAAATTAAAATTTATCACAATTGGCCAAAGTTATCACAAGGCCACGCGTATTGAAAAGACCGACTCCGGCTGTTGACCCCGGGATTATTATTGTAAATAAAATAATTAATTTCCATTTTTTGTGTCATGTTTTATTCAGGTTTACCTTGAATGGATTTTTTTTATCACTGGGGTACTCGTGTTTGATTAACTAATAATAAATATTTTTACCATGTGTTCTATTAACGTAGTAACAGTGAAACACACAATACATTTTTGTATTTTCCGAAAAACCATCACAACAATTCACAAATAAACATGATACATTGATGCAAAAAACCGGTTAGATTTGCCATCAGATGAGGTCTATTCCTAACAGTGAGAGCTCCTACGGGAGTACCCACTTATAAAGTGCGCATGCGGGCTGTATCATAATTTGCAATCCCGTGATAGCTAGCATGCGCACGTGCGCAAGTGTGTGCTCACTGTTGGTGAATGGACCCAGAACGGTATAGGGCAAGTCCACGTGACGTCATGTGAGAGTCGCTCTGATGAATCTGATGCAAAACGCACAACGAAAAATACACAACGCTGGTTCTTAGTAGCTATTTTGATCTTGTTTGATTTCATTTAATTTTGATTTGGTGCGTTCTTCTACATTGCTTTAATTTTTAATTAAAAAAATTCATTAAATCAATACAACTCAATTACAAATCTAAAATGATTGTTTCTTCTCAGAACGACTTGCCAGCTGGTGGACATGCCCTGTGTGTCGTCGCATTCAAGAGTCATACAGATAGATGTATCACATTTTTTAAGATAATCGACTGGGGTCTAAGCTTTAAATTCAGCCTACTATGGTTTTACAACCACGGGCACTTCTCGATATTTTGCTCCATACATGTGTGTTGTATAACAGCTCAGGTAGTCGAACTTAATCCCATATTCCCATATTTTCTACCTTCCTCCATTCCAGAAGCTTCGTATCTTCTAATAGACCACTATTATCTCCTTTCTAAAGTGCTTCCGTTCGAGTCATTGTGAGTTCTCACAGAAGCATAGTATGTGAGTAGGTGCTTCATCCCTCAGTTCATATTTCCTGCACATATATTCACTGACTTTTCCCATATGGTGTAGATGTTACAGTCTCCAGTGACCAGGCATGGTAACTCTTCAAATGTCTCTTACCCAATTTCAATAGCCTGTTTGAGATCTCCTTATCTACCTTGTTCAGTAAACTCTTTGTATGGAGGTGATCTTCTCTCAACCTCCATTTGAATTGTTGCTCTTTATCTTGCCAGATACGGATTTCCCTCTTATGCAATTCTTTGTATTTCTGGACCTATAAAGTCTCTTTTAGAGGTTTCTTTAGCTAACTGATTCGCCAATTCGTTACCTCCAATCTCCTCATGTCCCGGCACCCTTACTAGAGACAATGTGTTATCTCTAGTCAGCTTATTAAGGGATTCTTTACAGATTTTTAACTTTTTAACATTCTTGACTTAATGATTGGATTCTATAATTTGTATGCCATTTCCGGTCAAACCGGAACAAAGTCATACTGATTTTGGATGTGGGACCACAAAATTTTGGTCTTCCAACCCATTTAATTGTTACTGGCCACCATGATCCATTTACCATTACCAGGTACAGTGGTCGCTAAAAGTACTAAAATGATCATAAGTAGATTATGACGGGCAGTGGCGTTTATTAATTATTATACTAGCAAAATAAGATTTCTTTTGCTAACGTACTGAGACCAACTGCAAAAGCTATGCCTTGCACTATTTATAATTTTAATATTGCCAATATTTTGAGTATTTGGGGTTCGATTAATCTGTATATTCTGATTGGAAGCATTATAACATACAACTACGAAATTTGCAGATAAATTTGGTATATTTGTTTTTCTTCTGACAATTTTCTGTAATTTTGAGAATTCATCTAATCGTTATAATCTCCTTGGTCTGTCGAAAATACTTCACCAATCAGCTTTTGATATTCACTTTCTTAATTAAGTTTTCTGTTATTTTGACAAAGAAATTTTAGTTTTTCAAGAACTCTTCGAGAGACGTGACCGATATGGTGAGATCTAGAGCAGGGGTCGGCAGCCTATGACTCGCGGGTCACCGAGTGACCGATTTAGTAATTTCAAGTGACCCACTTTAGTTCCGAAAAAAAGTATAATATAAACATTGTTTTTGCGCGCAAGTCAATGTAAGGGACGAAATTTTTGGAACTTTAATTCTTTACGTCAGGTTATGTTTGAGCGACCGGGGGTCGCGACGCAAAAGATCTGACCGTTACGATACTTAACGTTATGTTACGTTGCTTCGTTTTGTACCTTGCTTGCGTGCGTGTGCTCTCTCCTAAGTCTCTCTCTCTCGTTTACGAAGCAGCGATTCATATGCCTCGGCCGGAAATCGAACCCGGTCCGCCCGCGTGGAAGGCGAGCATTCTACCACTGAACCACCGATGCTATATTAAAATTCTATGCAAAGTTGGTATTCGCAGTGCTGGTGATATACTTGAATTTGTTCGGATAAATTTTTACTATTATTTCCATAATTTTTTTTGCGCGATTGATCTATTTTGTTTATTTACAGCATCGGTTGTCAGGACGGTAGGTTGTGTTTACTGGTTTCTAAGTTTAACACGTCGGTAAGTGATTTACTTACCGTTCAGAGGTCGAAAAGTAATAAATAGCATAAAAACAATTTCACCAAAATGCAAAATATATTTTAAACTGATCGAGAAGTATAAATGTCACTTTTGACATTTCGTTCATTTCGAAGAAATTTAAATTATTTGATTCGGAATTTATTTCAATACGATCGCGCAAAAAATGGTATAAGCATCTCGAACGTTAATGGTAATTACAACGTTTGCATGTAGATTGCTCCCGTAAAATTGGACAAAATGATATGAGGATTAAGGGGTCTAGCACATTTACTTTTCGAAATACAGGGTGTTGAAATTTTGAAAACTTAAATGTTTTAATTCGATAACTTTAAAATGAATGGATAAATTGATTTGATATTTGGCAGGTTGTTTTGAAAAGTAAAAGGGCATATTTTGATAGAAATAGTAGTACGTGCAACTAGTGTGGATATGATGGCCATATCGCACTAGGACGAAGTTTGAGCACGACGCCGTAGGCGGAGTGCTCAATCGTTCAAGTGCGATATGGACAATCCACACGAGTCGAACAGCATATTCTTCTTACGACCCACTTAAGAAAAAATCTGGAAAATAAAAATTTCTATAAACTGTAATATAACTTCAAATTGAAAATTTAACAATTCAATTTTATGTTTCCACTAATTTTTTTGTGGTAAACTTTGTATAATGCTACGGTTTCCCTTTTTAAATATACGATGCTGTTATAAGTAGATGTTGCCAGTCGGACTCCCTCATGAAGGGTACCGTATTATGATAATAATGAATATTCTGCTAAATATTTCAAACGTCTACCTGTTGTCGTTATCAATGTCGACAGAATCATTATTCAGAAATAAAATTAAAATTAAAAAAAAAATTTCACGGGGAATCGAACCCGGGTCTACCTCGTGAGAGTCTGGTTTGCTTACTACTGGCCCACCGAGGAATGTGCAAATTGTTTATCTATAACGTCAGATGTATTACATAATTTTTGCTTAAAAGGAACTAAAGTTCCTACTGTGTGTCCCGCGAGACGTTCTACCTTTTTAATCTGGAGAATCTTTTTTGGATTAGTTTTCTTATATGTTTCGTTCACCTCACAGGAAAACCAATCATATGGATACCAAAAGTAGGGCGGAAAATTCATAACGCCACAATTTTTGAAGTTATAGTTGAAGTTGAGTGTTTTACACTGTTTGTGCGTTTGCTCGACCAAAAGTTATCGATATGAAACCATTGATATCGCTATCTCACTTATCTAGTACATCTAAATATTTGGCAACTGACGTATACATAATTGAAGAAGATTTAAAATACAGTCGAATACTTGGTATTTATTTCGGCTTGTACGAACGATATAATTTTACTCTAAACTACAATTCTAAAAAATAGTTACGTCTCTGTTATGCGAATTACATTGTGTTGTATTGCATGTTAACCTTGACTTGTGAGTGCAACTTCACTTGGTTAACCGAGCTCGCTATCAAAAGGCATCAGAGCGCGAATTCAATTGTTTATTATGGTATTTTTATATTATTTATTTGAGAAATATACCCATGAAATCACAGTGTACTGCGAAATCAATTACATTGGGTACAATTCAAGAGCTAACCGCGTAATTTTATTTTATTAAAGTTTTGTATACATTTCAGGGTTTTTTATTTGTCCATGAAGCATTTAAATTACTATTTGTCACAAATAATATTATTTTAATTCGTGTGTCTTTCCTACCAAAGGTTGAATATAATAGTATATTTTTGGAGCAGTGTCGGCTTATCAGGACGTGAGAATTCAAAAAGGAGAGAATTCAAAGCCAGAATTACTCTTCTTCATTTTTTTTTCTGAAATTTCTCTTCTCCCGCTGTGGGTATAAAACATAAAGCCTCAAACTTTTAATTGTTATTAAATATTATTAAATTTCCCCGAAGTGCGCGACTTTATTTCAAATTCTAAGTACGCCATCTTGGTAACATGGGTATAAGCTCAATCACGTGTGGGCGTGCTCATGCCGACCAATAGTACAAGACAAGCGTAACTCATAATATATCTAATAAGAAAGACAAATAGCGGGTGTTGACCACTTGTGCTTTGCTCACTAATGATTCGGGTAACTAATAGGGTAAGCCCCTGTTGCTGTCGAAACTAAAATTCAGATTATGAATTCAATTATGAAAAAAGCATTAACAAACTAGCGAATGCCGATAAAATAAAAGCACCGCTAGTTCAGACAATGTCCAAAACAATTCCGACAGTTTATTTTGAATTAAATATACTTTTTCTAAGACAACCTCGATAAATGTTCATTTTATAACCGTAACTTCAATCATAAACAAGCACAATTTGTACAGAATTTCATTTTTGCATCGGTTGCTGGGCAAGTTGCTAAGCAACAAATGCGAAATGGAATATTTCGTGTTAGGTTTAGGTTCACTCTAAAATTGCGAAGACTACGGATTGTCAAATTATGACGTCCAGTGACAAATTGATGAAATGTCAGCAGATCGTTTCTGTCAAAGTTTCAGTAGGTAACGAGTAATTTCATTGTTGTTTTCTATAAATACATTTTATAGGTTTCTATTTCTGTGTACCTATTAGAAATAGCAATAAAGAAAATATTTACATATTTCTTCAATTTATATTTCAATTCTGATAGAAAGCCCATTAGCGGCGAATTTGGAGTAATGAAATATTGTCAGTTTATTTCTTTCAAAGCTTTTGTAAATTGATGTATCTGTATCTGTAGAGTAGGGAGGGTGAGAGTAGGCTTACAGCACTTAGGCCACATGTGACCCATTGTACATCCTCCCGAGGAGTTGTCCTCCTAGGTCATCGTCCATCCTGTCCTTCCCAGAAAGGTGGACAGGTCACTAGGAGACATCTCCTTTATATCGGCAGGTGCAGAGGCCAAGACTCTCCGAACACACACTCTATTATTGACGATAACACCGGACACTCGCATGAGACATGCCTGACAGTTTCATATTCCTGTTCACACATCCTGCATAGAGGTGTGTCCACTAGCCCCATATTATGGAGGTGTTTCCTTAGTTGACAATGGCCAGTCAGAAATCCTACTGTTGAACGTAGGTTTTTCCTGGTCATTGCCAAATATTTCTTCGGCGCCAGCTTCCCAGGGTCGCCCAAGGTGGTCCCATCTCTTAAGGGATTGAGCATGGGTGTAACGTTTGGCTAGTTCCGCAATTGTCGAAGTGTTTAGGCCGTAGGTGTCACTGGGCCCTGAAATTTTTAGTCCAACCGCTTCCCTGGCTAAAGAATCGACAATGCGATTACCTTTACTCTTGTCGTGCCCTTTAATCCACCTCAGGATAATATTGTTATCTGCCGAGGCGTTAGCTAAATCTTGGTGGCACTCTAGTATTAGTCCCGATATAACACTTTGTCTGTTCAAGGCTAATAGGGCTTGTGAACTATCAGTGTAGATTGTTATGTTTTTGCCAGAAATTATACATCCCGAGCCTTCTTTCATTTTTGAGCCATCTGTATATATGTGTATTGCATTTGCAGAATCTGAGTTTGTGTTCTGTTTTATTTGTATTTTGTAGGATTTATTAAACACAAACCTGGGTTCAACTGCATCATTGGCTGCCTGCAGCAGAGGTAGCGCAGTAAGCGCTTCTTGCCATAGGCTTAGTTTAAATTGGCCCACTCCTACTTCGGGGTTTATACCAGCCGTGCGCAATCGGACCATGGCCATCAACGCCCTCCTTGACGTACAGGTCCAGAGTGGTCAGACCAGTAATTAGTTCCATTGCCGCGGTTGGTGTTATTCTCATGGCTCTTGTGATGTTTAAACAAGCCATACGCTGTATTTGAAATAATTTCTGGATGACCGTTGCTTGTAGAACCTTCGGTCCCCAAGCAATTGCTCCATACGTTAACATGGGTCTTATTATTGCAGTGTAGATCCAGGTTACCACACGGGGTGACAGACCCCATGTGCGTCCCACTGTCCTCCGACACTGCTTATAAGCCACATAACATATGCTCTTTTTGCTCTGCTGTGTAGGTGAGAGTTCCATTTCGGGAGGTTTTAAACCCGATAAACTTCTTTTCCTGGTGAAAAGGACCATCTCAGTCTTCTTGGGATTGATCGACAGTGAGTGTTCCTTACACCATGTTTCTATCAATTTAAGCCCATCCTGCGCTCAATCGCACAGTGTGTTCACAAATTTGCCAGTCTGCAAGATAACTATGTCATCTGCGTATGCAATTGTGTAGAATCCATTATTGTTGAGGTGATTAATCGGGGTATCCACACTATGCTCCACAGAAGGGGTGATCAGACTCCTCCCTGTAGACATCTCCTCATGCCCAGTCCTCTTACTGTGATGTCTTCTATATTGATATTTATTGCTCTACTAGAGAGCATCTTGAGTAATCATTCTCCTACCACCAGAGGTACCTTGCCGGAGTTAAGTTGCTGGTTAATTGTTGGAAAGGTTGTTTTATCAAACGCTTCCTCGGTATCATGAATATACCCAGGGTGGATTCTTTGTTGTCCAATGATCTTTCGATTCTGCCAACCACTTGTTGAAGGACCGAATCAGTGGACCTTCCCTTCCAACCAGGTGCGGAATAAGGATATCAATTTCCCAATGAAGTAGGGCTGGTCTTATTCCGTCAGGTCCTGGTAACTTGAAGGGGGAAAAGCCCGATATGGCCCATCTTCCCATCTTATCTTGTCGTCATCAATTACTGCACTAGCAGATTGCCAGTCGTATTGTGAGGGTGTTGTTGGTACTTCCGTCCAGTTCGTTTGAACCTGGGAAGTGAGTTTCCATAAGAATCTCAGCGCTCTCTTGAAGGTTGGCGGCTTTGTCGCCATTTACCCATGTCAGGATGCCGATACTCTCATGGTGGTCGTTTGAGAGTGCCTTCTGTAGCCAAGAAATTTGTGGGAAGTCTTCGACTGCCTCACAATAGACTCTCCTCTTTGCTTATGTCTGCAGACTTTTTTGAACTCTTCGAGTTTTGTTCGTTATGCCTTGTTATAGGTTGATCTCGATGTCTTTCTGAGGTGTTCCAGCTCAGGGCACCACCAGGTCGTGCCACCTGTCTGAACATCCTCATCGGACGGGATTTCTTATAGGCAATGTCTATTTTGTTTTGGATAGATACTGTGTACCTTTCCAGTTCCTCATTATTGCTAGAAGTCAGTACCTTTGTTTCCCGCAGAGCACCTTTTAAGAGTCGATTGTAGAGAGCTATATCCGTTCTCTTCGGGTCGCGGGATTTTACAGTGGTCCTGAGATCCTGGCTTACCGTATAGGTCAGCCAGCGGTGGTCTGACATGGAAATTTGATCCGACACTTGCCACTCCTGAATTTTGTTTGATATTTTGGATGTCGCCAGCGTAATATCTATCACTGTTTGGCTACGGGCGTTAATAAATGTCGGCTCCGTGCCTCTGTTTAAGATTGTTAGATCTTTCTTAATTACATATTCATAAAGAGACTTACCTCGGGCGTAGATATTCTTACTGTCCCAGCTCAAGTGGTGAGAGTTTGAGTCGCAACCCAATATCAGCTCCACTAGTACCTCCATCTCTTTAGTCGATGGTAGGGTGGATGCATCTGAAGGGAAGTACACCGATGCGAGTACCAACGCCGTATATTAGCCTTTTCCATCTGGACATTCCGCTTTAACCGCAGTAAAGTCTGGGGTGCAGAATTCCTTGGGACGTAAACAGCTGCCGTAGGCTACTGAAACCAGTAATTTTGGTCTTTATTATCCAGGGCTCCTGGATCAAAGCCATTGCATCCTCCATTATATCAAGGTGGCGTCCCCGATCCCGAAGACGAAGAGGTGTCCTTGTGGGTTCACCTTCACCTCATGGTGGAAAGTGCACCATCTTGCCACCGTCAGATAGGGGTTCTGCACCCTAAGCCGACCGACGTCTTCCGGGATCCAGAGCGAGGACTGGTTGCAGGGGCAGCCAGTTCCTTGCCTTTATTAAGGCGGAGCTCTTGGCACTCGCTGCAGGAAGTGCCTTTGCTATTGGAGGTGGAGTGGGGGAGGAGGGGGTGCACTTGTAGTTGCTGCCACCCCTGATTCCTTTGCTCTCTTTCTCCTTTTGGCTTCGGCGCCGCAAATGCGCTTTCGCTTTGGCCTTTGTGTTACATCACGAGGTGATCTTCCATGTCCATTCTCATTCTGAGCAGTACTATTGGGTGGACATTTCTGTTCATCCCCATCTACTGCCTTTGATTGAGGTGAGCACTTCTGTCCAGCCTCAAAATTTGTTTTTGTTTTTTGTGTTTTTTTCATGTGTGTTCCCACGGGTAGCAAGGGTAACAATGGGGTTCTGCCCGGTTCCCCAAGGGGATCGTTCGCGACCGCATATCACCCTGCAACCATTCAGCTGTCGGCACGATTCCTTACACCTTAACTTGGGTAGGCTGGTCCGCGGTAGCATGTTTCGCAAAGGCTTTTGGGGAGGTTTAGCTCAACTCACCCAGTCCACAGGAAGTTGATGTAAGATGTTCGCTTTTTTAAATTCGCAGTCTGAATCATATTTAAATACTGAACAATAATTTTGCAGGAGTAACGAATAAATTGAATTATTTATTATGATAAAAATCTTGGAAATCATTATTATTACTAATATATATTCCAATCGTGCGTCGGAGCTGACAAATACTCTTTTTTGTTACTTTACGATGAAATTTGCAACTTCAATGCTTGTATTGTAGATAATAAGATAAGTCCAAAAATATTTACTTTACCTATGGTAACACATTAATGTATTCAGCGTTGTTGAAAATTCATAATTTTTTTGTTGAATTATAACTGTAATTTTTTATATTGTTTCATTTAAGTCAAGTCAACACTGGCAAAAAAAGCAAAGAAAAAAATGATTTTGGTTCATTCAATTATCGGTTTATGTGTAGTCCATAATAACCAAAACGATCACTTCTGTATTTTAAAAATGTATTGCGTTTAAAACAATTTTTTCCACTCCAAATAGCAAAAATGAAAATCAAGTGTGAGAGTTTCTAATTTGCAAGTTTATAATAGTAATTAACCATTTAATAATGGTGAACGTGAACTGTGTTGAGAAAATGAGATCAGATATTATATAGGAACAAAATGAAAAAACAGTGCAGGATGTTTCGCAACTGTACTTATGATTTGTATTTGGAAATTTAATCATCTATTAACATCGAACCAATAAAAGAAAAACTTTTCAACAGTGGGTCGCAGAAACTGCAGCAAAAATTGTATGGTCTTAAGATTAAAAATTAAAACTAATGATGTGATAATGTGACATAGTAGATTACATACCCAGGAATAAACAGATTATCAGAAAAAAGCCTGGAGAGTACAGCAGTACAGCATAACAAATTCTAACTGTACAACGGACACCTTATAAATACCCAACCAAGAACTGTGCAAACCGGTGCGGGGCAGAAAGGTGCTGAACTGCTTGTTCTATGAAAAAACACCTACAAAATCAGCAACTCGAGAACAATGTTATCGGAAACTTTCTCTGATAAATTACGAAATCAAACAATTTTATTTTGTTAAATCTACATTATATATACATTATATATACAATATAATGTAGATTTAACAAAATAAAATTGTTTGATTTGAAGGCACAAAAATAAATAACCTTGGAGGTGACAACTAACTCTGGCATACACTAAGAATCACAATAAATGCTTACAGCTTCACTCGAATCACAAGTATTTTAGCGTGAAGTTGTGTTTTATAAAATGTATTATACAGGGTGAGCCACGAAGAACTGTACTTACTTCTACCATAAGTAGAGATAAGGGAATTATCAAAATGACCATTAAAATTGTCTTCTTGTTTTGATTCATAATATACAGGGTGAATTATGGATCTTCACCAAAACAATGTTTGGTCATATGTTTTCAATGATTGAGTCGATTTGTCTAATGGACGAGTTCTATACAAGAGAATTGTTACACCAACATAACGAACAAAAAAATATGTACTGAAAAAGGTTAGTCGCATAAGGAAGTGTTTTTTACGATCGATTTTTAGTTTTCCTTATATGTTTTGAGTCCCTTTACCACCCATGTTGTACCTGAAAAGTTTGGAGTTGTACCCGAAAAGTTTGCAGGTCTATTTAGTTTGGGGTATTTTACATCTTACAGTTGATGAAAAAATAATGACAGTTGTCAACACATATTTATTTTTGTTTGGCTTTGCTTGTGTTTCTGGTATATGGAATACTAATTTTTATTCTACCTTTGTTTGTGATTTGTGAGACGCTGATCTGTTTTTATTATTGCAAATATCCTCGAGAAGAGTTATTAGACATTCTACAGCCTATCTTTAGTTTAGTATCTATTAGTTTACAATTAGACATGGATTCTGTAGTGCTTTTACCGACGGATGTTCCTGGGGCAATGTTACAAGAAAATGTACGTTTAGAGGACCATTCTGTCAAGGAATTGAAAAGGTGGTTGGAGTGCTGGTCCCTTAAACAAACTGGGTCTAAGGATGAACTGATTAAGAGATGTGTTGAATTGCTGAAACTACTTAATTGTTCTTATATTTGAATTTTTCAGAATTAACGACTGCATTGATAATGGAGGAATAAACAAGACGTTTTTAGGCATAGACCAAAAAAAATGGTATGATATGAAGAGAAATATTCTTCAAAATCCAACTTCACACAAGGATACATTTGATGTGTTTCAAGAAAATTTGATGTGGTCAAGATTTCCATCACGCCCCTTGCCTCAGTATTTCAATAAAGGCCATATATTCATTTATATAGTGAATGAAAATATTGAAAGCGAAAATCCAGAAGTTGTTGAAAGGGATAACGATTCAATAGTAACAGTAAAGCTATTTAAAAGAGGTTCACAATATGTCGACAGTGGCCACCTAAGCCAAATTTATTAAATGTTACTATTATTGTAAGTGTAAATGTAAAGTATCGTTTGACAAAAAAATTAAACATGATGTCATAATATGCTTAAAAAATAACATATCTGGAGCTGTTGTTCGAGGTAAATGTGATTGCAAATAGTCTGCAATGGGCAAGTGCAGCCATATTACTGCATTATTAGTTTTTTTGTCAAAATAACTAGAAGAACATGGTCATGTGCCTGTAGCTTCTACAAGTCAGCCATGTGAATGGGGACAAGGCTCCAATAAAAGGGATCCAGGACCTGTGTCTACTCATATTTATCCCATAAAGCGGTATAAACCTGCAGAAAGATCTGTATATAATCCACTCCCAACAAACTATTGTAGAAACATTGACATGAATGCTTTTTTAGTAAAAATTCAAACCGGGAGTCAAGTAACCATGTTTGAAACATTATTTTCAATTCAATATAAAGATTTTAAATTTAGTAGTGATGAACTTGGGGTAATAGATAAACAGACCAAAATATTTATTAATTATTGAAAGTGACCAGGCAAAAAAAAACTTCTTACTTAGAAATTTATGGGTTCAAAAAAAACCAATTTCTACTTCAGCGATGCAATATGGAAAAAAAATGAAGCCAAAAAATAGAAGAATGTGGACTTGTTGTTGATAAACTTTTTCCTTTCTTAGCAACAAGTATAGATGTGTTAGTGAGAAATAGTGATGGTTCAATTGACCACATTTTTCAAATTAATGTCCAAAAGTTTTGGAAAAATGCAAAAATATTTTAAACTTTGACACATTTCTTACAAAAAGTCAATTAAATAATTTTTGCCTGTCCAAAATAAACAGTAAAATTTTTTCAAATCCAAATCATCCCTATCTGTATCAAATATTAGTGTCATTATAAATATTTGATATTGATTATTGTAATTTAATAATTTGGAATCCAAGTGGGATACTCATAGTTCCTTCCTGTAAGTCGTAAAACTTATTCTGATGAAATGAAGCAAATAGTTGACAAAACTAAAAATTTTTATGAAAATGTATTTGTGCCAGAAATGTTTGCCATGAAAGTTGTTAGGGGGCTAAGTCCTATCTGTTTGGCTTAAAACTCTAAGGCATATAATATAGCTTTATTACTTTTGGCAACACAGACTGTAGAAATAGCGTAGATATTATTGTACTAGTACAATATGTGATTTTTAGTGCAGAGTGGCAGTCTATCATTAATGGTTTATTAATTTTCAAATGATAAACTTGTAATTGTGACGACTTATATGTAATAAATCCTGTTTCTGGTTAAACTTGTGTATTTTTTGTGGATAAATGTCTTTAAACGATAAATAAAAGCTAACATGTTTTATAGAGTTAGGTTTTTATCTTTTCTATTTATGATTTAACTAGGTGAATAAAATGAAGTGTTAACAAAAGCAATATGTTTAATTACACCTTCAATTATTGGTTTTGTATAAAATTTGGTATGATATCTAATAATCCAAAAAGTTGCATAAACTACAAAATATGGTATCAAATAATTTTTCAAATACAGAATTTTATTCAACCAAAGGTTTTTCAAAATTTACAAGAAAGCACACAATACTGAAAATATTTGATATTATTGGTAACATAGTAATAGGACAACGGTTACTTAATATTCTGTATAATTTAATTCTTCGATTGGCATGTTCAACATGAACTCTGGATTTGGCAATTTTTTTTGTCAGACGTTCTTCTTCTGCTGTCAGCTTATCCCTTTTCAAAAGAAATGGTGGGGTGATCACTTTAATTTTAAGTTCATTTGCAATATCTTGAAGTAGGAAGCCCCTATCTGCTAATAGACAGTTATTTTCTTGCAGAAAGTTTTTCATATCGCACTATGCAAACAGTTCACTATCAGATATGGATGGAGCCTTCAAATCCTTCACTAAAGTATATTATGGCACCACTAACTGCAATTACAACTAGAAATTTAATTGTGTTAGTGTGCTTTTAACTGGAGTAAGTATTTCCTTGCTGCCTAAAGTTTCTTGCCATTTGTAATGATATCTCGGTGGCATCCATAATCCCAAGAATTTTATCCTCAAAATTTTCGAAGCAATAAGGAATGTCCTTTATATTTCTAGCTGCCAAAAATAAATCACCTCTTAGTATAATGATTTGAGGGTAGATAAATTGAATCCAGGTAAAAAATATCACTGATGGGTATGATTTATTTGTATTACAAAAAAATCTCAATTCTTGTAAAGTGTATCCTCGTCTCAATCTTACTAGCACCAAACATAACTTGTCTCTATTAGAAAATTTTGAATAAAAATTCTTCCTAACTCTAAGCTGCCTTTTATATTTAAATTGGTTTTTTGAGTCAATCATAACATTTTCATCTAAAATGAATATAGACCTTCAAAATGTGAAGGGTTAAGTCCAGTAGAGTATTTAAACATTGTAGTATTTCTTTTCAGGTTTTTATATGAAAAATAGTTTTCCAGATAAGAGTATTTCTGTCCACAGTGAAGTTTTGAATATACTTGTACTATTGTTTAATTTTTGGTAATCATTTTTTCGGTTCAGTTTGTGGTTGCGGTTGCATTACAAAATTGGTAGAGCTATAATTGTGTTCCAAAATATTCGTAATGGGTGTAATTGGAGATGGAAAACTCTCAGAAAATTGATCATCGACAACTATTGAATTATCTGAGACAGTAGCAAGTTCTTGTACATTCGATTGAGACAATTCTGTATTTACTTCAGCTTCAGTAGACCCATCATTACAATAGATCTACACAATTATTATCAAAATGTTCACTACAAATATAAGTAGTTTTTTTCTTTTTTTAATTTCTTGGGAAATTAAACCACAATATTTTTGAATTCTTTATTTCTGTTGTGTCAGTTAGGGATAAAAAATTAATTTTTACTTATTTTTTCTTGACAACGGTAGCTGGAACGCTACCGAAACGTTGAAATAAAGAATTCAAAAATATTGTGGTTTAATTTCCCAAGAAATTAAAAAAAGAATGAATAATATACCACAAGGAACATACAGAAGATATAAGTAGTTTTGTTGATTGTGGCAAAATTCAGATTTTGGTTGCCACATAACTCAATCCATTTGAGGCATCTGGGTTTGGGAAACGGAATAAACTTAATGGCATTCCGTCTTCGTCCTCTAACTAAAGCTCTTGTATTATTTTTATAACTTTGATATGCACAACGCTTCATCGCAATTTGTATAGTACAATCACAACGGAGATACAAATGAGGGTAGACTAACTGTTCTCGAGGATATTTGCAATAATAAAAGCAGATCAGAGTCTCGCAAAGCACAAACAAAGGTAGAATAAAAATTAGTATCCAATATACCAGAATCACAAATAAAGCCAAACAAAAACAAATATGTGTTGACAATTTGACAGCTGACATTAGTTTTTCGTCAACTGTAAGATGCAAAATACCCCAAACTAAAAAGACCTCCAAACTTTTCGGGTACAACATGGGTGGTAAAGGGACTCAAAACATATAAGAAAAACCAAAAATTGATTGGAAAAACCACTTCCTTATGCGACTAACCTTTTTCGGTATTTTTTTGTTCGTTATGTTGGCAGCAGTTCCCTTGTATAGAACTCGTCCATTTTTCAGTGAAAGTGTGTCTGGCAATTATCTGACATATTCAGAATTTAAAAAATCCAGAACCACCTTCGTAAAAAATTGTGTATGATTTTTCTAAAGAGTACCTATAAATATACAGTTAGACCTATTTATATGCCGTAGGAATTTTTAGCATTTAAATTTTTTAAAATTCTGTTGTGGACTCTTTTTTCATATTTTGAATTGTTTTAATTTCTCCATAAAATTGTTAAATTAACTTGACAATAAAGCATATCTTTCTATATGTATATAGATACTATATTGATTTTTATAATGATTTCTTTTGGCTTCAATATTAAAAATTATTTTCTCAATCTTTTTTAGTTTCAAAAACGATTTTATTAATCATTACATAATTTTAAATTTATAAATGAATTAGTATTTTTTATTTACACAATTGACATTACTTGAAATATTCAATTAATCTTTTTTTATAACGATCTAAACTATATTATGAATCTTTATGTTTCTTCGGCCTTCAAAAATTTTCTATTACTACTATTCCCAAATGCCAATTTATTACTTTTTCAAATTTATTTATGTTGGATATTTACTTAAAGGAATAAATAAATGTACCAACTTCCAGA
>CAJUYG010000170.1:0-29933 GCA_910591675.1 Galerucella calmariensis | reverse complement strand
ATTATGCATGCAGAGTTAAAAATACAATTCAAAATATTTCTTCAACAATTTATTATAGAAATAATAGCCGTTTCACTTTCCTGTTTGGATACTGTCAAATAAGTGTTTTGTGATATAATCTCCAAATTCTATAAACTATTCATGTAAGTACTTTTTTTTATTTTCCAGTTTAATATATATTTATATTGAAAATTCAATGGATTATTTTAATTTTGATTTTTATGCTTCTAATCTTCTTTACTGTCAAGATCTATCTCAAATAAATCTTCCTAATAATCATCACCATAACCACCCACACTCAATTTCTACTCGCATAATTGTCTTTCAAAAATCTTGATTAATATTTTAAATTGACATTAATCATAATCATAAAAGACGTATTTTTTTACATATCAAATATCATTGATCTACAATAATCAAATTTCATAAAACTTTACAATATCTATACAAAACATCACGTTGTGACAATCGGTACAGTTTAAAATATTTCGTTTAATATAAGTCTACTAAACCAAAATGTTTATAGTTTCCAAACTATCATTATAAAGTCGTAAAAACGAAACATTTTATTTTATATCTTAAACTGCTTGAATAAAAAAACTTGCTCAAGTTACATACTTGAATCTTGAATCTACTTTTAGTTTCAACCTGTTCGGTGAGTCTCAAGTCTCGCTCTGTTGGAGCAAGGCGCCGGTGCCATTATAGTACCGAGTCATGACGTCACTAACTTGATTTCTTGATTAATAAACACCGAGATAATTCTTTCGGTTTCTTTTGAAAATATTGTTTTCATCTTCTATGGTTTTAACTCACAATATCAACTACTGATAATCAACCGAGTGCCAATGAAATAATGTATATCACAGATTAATTGGTACAGGGTGCCAGTGGTGTTATGAACAAGTTTAATCCAATCAGTGGAGGCTTGTGGCTACTCTAAACGAGGCAAAAGGCATAATGATTGAGGTATTCTCGCACCAGGGTCAAAAGTGGTATAGATTATGCATTCTCTTGGCACAGAATTTCAATTAAAAATTCAATTTCGGATCACATAGACTATTTCAAGAAAAATTTTCTACATTCAACTAGTCCAAAAAATATAAAGTTCATCAGATTCTCAACTCTTTCCAGTCAATAAATTATATAGTTTGTAATAGTACTAAGTGGTAGGTACTGATTATTCCAACATAATTGATCGTGTAGCAAGAGCCAATGAGAGGATTGCTCTTCTGTTTGTTTATGTTTTATTTTTTTATTATTTCAATTACCTATAACATCATGTCTAATTTCGTTTGGTTCGTCCATTATGTCAAAAAGTGGCCTATATTTTATCTGTGCACGAGAAAGAATTACCTAACCAATGAACTAAAACATCTGTGAAAGTATGAGAATAACTACAACCAAGCAAAAACTCATAATGGGATGGGAGTTCTATGGTTTAGTAAACGTTCGTAATGAAATACTATAAGTGCACATTTATGCAACGCCTCATTTTTAAATTTATGTAAGGATCTGGTACACTAGGCCAAGCATTAGAGCATGACTTATCTTACTAGAAAACGGGCATGAGATGAGTTGATGTGATTAAGCACCAAAAAGAACGACACACTCAATTGAAACGCGCGATTTAGCAACAAACCAAAATCAATTCAAAAAAAGATTTGAAATATAAGACACACGACAATTTTATAAGCATCTAATCAATTAATTCTTTCCATAATCCCGTGGATAAAATTCACTCAAAACTAAAGAAAATTATATTTTGTTTAAAATTCAAACATAAAATACTTCTGCATACCCTACACTTTATTTCCGACTTAATTCTAACTGAAACTCCCGCATGTCGTACGCAGCATCGTGGAAGAGGAAGGAAAATCTCAGTCACTTCGAACTGCAGTGTTGCTACAGGTGGCTCGTTCGAGCCAAACCTGGTTGACTCTATTAAAATTGGCTCGTTTTTAAATTTTGCTAAATTTTTGTTAAAGTTGAGTAGGTATTTCCGAACTCTCGTGAATTGAACTGAACGGTGTTGAATGTTGGATTACTTGGATTGGATTATTTGAATTAGACGGAGCGGGCGAGTGTAATCCGTGAACGCACCACCGCCGAACAAGAGAAATCACGAACGCACCCCAATCCAACCGCTCAGCCTGTTCTTTGTTTTTCGAAAAGTAAAATGTAAAATATTGGGAAGTTTGTTGTTGGTTATTAAATATTGATTATTGGTTGTTGGTAAAGGCACGGTAAAGGCTAGAATACCTACCTACCCTACCTTACAATGGAAAAGTAAATTAATATTTTTAAACATTACTACCTAAAAAATTCTACATTTCATATTTATCTTTATAAAGGTTTATTATAAAAAATCAAATAAAGAAGGAATTGGGGCATAGATATTCACTAGTAAAAAACATTTTTGAAAAAGCTCGTTTTACTATGAATTTCGCTCGTTTCCGCCATATCATCTGGCTCGAAAAAAAAATAGTCATGTGGCAACACTGCTTCGAAGTGATTGAATAAAAACGAACGCGCACATTACCGGTATAAGCTGAGATTAACTGAGATCTAAGGGCGAGTTGTATCAAACAGTTAAACTCGGTTTAATGATAACTGATGTTTAGACTGTTGCTGATTGATGTATTTATTATCAAAAATTTCATCAGTCATCATTAAACCAAGTTTAGGTGTTTCATACAACGCGTCCTTGGAAATAATCCCCAAAGTTTTCCCACGTCCTTTTCACTCTCCTTACGGACCATTTGTGTAGTTTTTCCTGTTTATTTACAATAAAACTATTTACATAGATTTCAAGTTTAGTTATTTACACCTCTTAACTTTTTTTGACAGTTATTTCCGTGCGTGATAGGTGCGTCCTTTTTGACCGAATGGGAAATTCAATTCACAATATTCACATTAACTTATGCAAAATTGATACATGTGGAAAGTTTCGTGGGTTGTCTCCTCATAGCGATCATAAAGAATGAAATGTCAGTATCAGCACCTGAGATTGGATGCTGTTTTATAGAGGACCAAAGATGTATCTTCTGTGTGAGTCAGTTACTCCTTGGTTATATTAACAGTTGTAGCAAAGCCGCTCTAAGTTTATTACTTTTGGATTAGAAACATAGCTTATGGTAAATGTAGTCCAGTTAGAAATACTTGATCACAGCGATTTTTGGTAATATAGGCTACAGTCTGTGGACTTTTTCACCTCGTTTAACTTAGTTTTTGTAATTTATCTGAACACCTTATAGCTATAAGTTTCTAGTCTGAAAGTGATAAACTAAGAACGGCTTTGCTAAATCGCTGCTCCAACATGATCAAAATTTAAAAGAATGTCAGAGAACAATTGTTATTGTTATATCAGTTTATTATTTTAACGGACTCACTCAGCTCCATAACTTATATACAGCAATTATACCCGAATCACCAGACTGTTATTGACATAAAATTCGAGTTGGCCAATGCTGGAAATCAAAATAAAACAGTAATTTTCATCTTGATTCCATCCCATATTGGTATCATCGGCAACGAAGAAGCAGATAAGTGTGCTCGCGACGCAATCTCCAACTGTATTGCTACGAGTGTAAATAGTGTTATTAGTGCGGATTTTAAGGTGTCTGTCAAAAACAAAATGATTGAATTTTGGCAATCGGATATATCTAAATTGCATGAAACTAAGCCGTTGTTTCACAAGTGGCAGTGCTCTTCCATCAGTCGGTCGTGTCAAGTCAAAATAACAAGAATGCGTTTAGGTCACACGCACGACTACCTAATGAAAAAAGAAGAGAGCCCGATTTGTGATACATGTAATGTTATTATCACGGTAAAACACATATTGCTAGACTGTAAAAAATATGATATTCAGCGAAAAAATGCAAATTTACCATATGTACTATCGTCCATTTTTGATAGAAAATACGAAAATAACCTATGTCAATTTCTTAAGTCTTCAAAGTTGTATAATATTCTGTAATTCATGCATCTCTACCTAATGTATGCTACATTAAATGCTTTCTGTCGCTAATAACCCCCAGCGGTTGATGCGACAATAAATCGGGAAAAAAAAAACAATTGTTATTCTATTTAACTATAATATATGAGTAATATTTCGTAAATTCGTATCTACATAATTCTACAAAAGAAATGATGTCTTTCAACTTTCAATCACCATCACGAAAATACACAATGTGATTCTTGTGAGAAAATGTTGTCTTTGCATTCCGTCTCACTGTCTCATGTATTTGGAATACTTGCCATAACTTGCTATAACATTTCATTCTACTTAAAATATGAAGCTTACATTTGAACCTATATTATTATTAGTCTTCCTTGTTATTTTGTTTTATTCGTGCCCATCGATCGTTCATCATTCTCATTGTTCGGATTTCGTACCAGTGCTCTTATTATAAAGAAAGTATTTTACGTGCATATCAATACCGATAATTTGATATCATTTTACTCATAAAATTCCTGGACTACAACCGGATGAAATTACAAAATACCCACAAAATTGAAGACAGATGGTTTCACCCTTCTTTTGGGTCTGTGTGCTGTTATCCCCTACACCTGCACTAGGCCAAGGCCGTTAAAGAGCTCGACCACCTTTCTCGGTTATTGATCTTTTTGTAGGAAATAATAGTAGAGTATAACATTATGACTATAGCCAGCATAAAGAGGTCACAAATATTATTTCTCCCTTAGGGTTGCTTTAAGTGTAGGTAGTAGTAGTATAGAATAGCTGACTGGTACCGTTAGTTTTTATATCATCGTGGTTATAAATAAATAAGTTTTTCTTATTCAAACATCATATAAGTGGTAACTTATGTGACGCTTCTCAAGGGCATTAAGTGTCATTTATGTGACTAAGAGTATAAGTACTTATACTCCCAAGCGTATAAACACATTATTTGAAATTAGTTGTTCTGATAGATACCAAACAAGTACGTTTACATGATAACGATACCAAAAAGCGAATATGCAGTGAAATAAGTAAACAATTCAATCTTAATATCCTTCAAAAACTTTAATCTTATTATCTTTTAAAAAAATCGTTTCCTTTTATTGTTTTATCTCGAATAAATTTATGCACTTTTGAGGGAAAAATATTATATGATATTCGGAGAATAAGGTAGTTTATGGATTGTTTTTCCACACTCATCACATAAAGTATCACTTAGTCTCCTAATATGATAATATACTATATTATTTTGTTTTTGGCACAAATAGATGGAAAAATGGTATTCACAGTTTTCAATTTAGTTGTCATTTTTTACGGTTAGTTATCGGATTATTATAAAATAAACACTCTTTAACTTGAAATCTCGCTATATTTATCAACAGCAATTTTATGCATTTGACAAGAAACGACATTAACAGGTGCCAGATTATATGTGATTTGAGGTGTCTTCAAAATTTGTGTGTAAGAGATATTCCAAATATAGTGGAATAAGAGTTTTATATGTGAAGTGAAGTGATTGAAATATTTTACTTTTTGCCTCTGTTGTATTCTTCGAGAGTTCGATTATTGCTTGTCTCATGTGATCGAAAGCCTCGAATTCTGACAGTAGGTATATGTTTGGCCGCTTCTGTGTAGTATAGCTTTGTGTAGCGACGGTTCTTTAATTTATATTTTCCGGTGGTGATTCATTTCACCTCTCTTTGTTTTCGTTTGATCTAGCCTCTTGCATCCTTCGATATTAGATTTAGCAATTTCAGCGTTCTATGCAAATATATGGAGTTCATCAGCTTTTTCTTCCCCCTCGATACGACAGTGTCGTGAAACCCACATCAATGTAATTTCTTGGGTCACCGAGATCTTCTCTGCATTCTTTTACATATCTCATTGTAAATTTTAGGTCAATTTATACGAATCTTCAGCGACGCCTAAAGGCCTGTGCATATTTCTATCCATGCATTCCGCACTTCAATGATATTTATTTATTCCGAGCAATAACATGTGCGCCTGGAATGCAGAAATGTTTGTTCCTAGTGACATCCTTGTGAGTCTCTTCCCTCGCTGCATCTTCCAACACCCGTTCCTTTCTTGGTCTTGGATCCATCTGGTTTCCAGATCTTCTTTACCGGATTTGCCCTAGAAGTTGTCATCTGCCCATTTCCTTATATCTTGAATAATCATCCTCGAGTTAAGGTTGAAGAAGTTAGTCCGTTAGCTCCTTCCTTTATGTTATTGTAATCCGATCTAATGTTGGTGTTTTGTTGCTTACAACATTCAATTATTTAGTTGAATCATCCTTTATACAATATGAATTTGAAATAGGAGAAGAGTACAAAAACGGCAAATATATCTAAAATATTGTTAATAAAAACGTAATAAGTTTTCAAAATAAAGTAAATGATTCAATTTTCCTTGATTCCAAGTTAACAGCACAAATACAATTATTAATGATTTCATTTTGAATTTTCCGGTCAATTAAATACATCGATAAATCAATTGAGCACCGCAATGTAGCCAATCATTTAAAATCATAAGCTGATAAAACCTACATTTCCATTTCGAAACATAATCACACAAATAAATTATTTATAATATAATTTTTCGATGAAATTCGATACGAAATTAAGCAACAAGGAGGAATGAGATTCAATACCATTACCAGACTGGGAAACAAAGAAAGTCAATGGTACACAACGGCTGGAAAGCAATAGATGGAATTGAGATAGTAGTGTGTGGACATCAGGAATCACTCCGAAAGAAAGACCATCCATAAGTATTTTTCAAGCGGAAATTCACGTCCAATTCAATACTGATAAAAAATATAGAAAGCAAATGATTAACATAATATCGGATGACCAAGCAGCCATTAGAGCACTGAGTTCTTGTGTAATCAGTTTAAAAATAGGAAGGAATATATGGGTAAACTTAAAGAACTAGGCGATTAGAATATACTTACCTTACTGTGGATTTCAGGACACACTGTAATGAAAGAAAATGAAATAGTAGATGAACTAGCAAAGTGGGTGGCTGAAACACTCTTTTGTGGGCCGGGATTCTTTTGCGGTATCAGCCCAATGAAAAATGAAATATTGGAATAAATAGGCTTAGCCGAAAAAAAAAAGAAAAGATACACAATTTTACAATTGGCGTTTTTGTAGACTTTTATGGTTATCAATTGCTTAATGTCAAAAAAATGCCAGAAATTTGTTTTAACTTCACGAAATTTTAAGAAATATTTGGAAGATTTATTAAAAGGACACAAGAAATAATATTAATGTATTAGGTTAGGTTAGGTGTGTGGTGAGTGGGTCTATAAGGCCCTCCACTGCGACTCGTAAGAGTCTATTGTGGCTCACACGTATTCAGATTTCACCAAACAAATTCAATTTCTTTACAAAGCCGATTCGTTTATTTGGTTAATGATATTTCAGGTCCGATGGCGAGAGAGAGACCCTGCCAAACATCAGATACGTGGCGGGGCAGGCACAAATAATATGCTCTGTTGTTTCATCATCTTACAGACAAACACGACAAGTCGGATCTTTCGACAGTCCAAGTTTTAACATATGATGATTCAGATGACCGTGGCCTGTTAAAAGGTCTGTTAGACAACGTATGTCATGCTTGCTATAGTCTAAAATTTGTTTGGAGACATTCTTCGAAGGATGTATAAAAGCCTTTGAATGAACCAATCCTGGTAAATTATGCCAGAAGTCTAAAGCTCTTCTTGCTGTCCAGGTATTTAGTGTTAGTTTGGAAAAACAAATAATGTATTACTCACACATGAATATATACAGTAGGTGCTAAATTATTTTACATCAGCCCCGATTTAACGCCACTGAAATTTGTAAATTTATTGTTTTTTAATTCCATCCTATAAAAAATAAATCATCAATAACAGTCTCATCTACCTGGTTACCATATGAATCAATTATATTAAATGAAGTGTAAATTTATACTACTTAATGAAAGATACATAAACGTGTTCAGTAGCAATTATGTCAAACAACATCTAAATAGAGTACGAACCAAATTAAAACTATTTGTTAAAACTAATAACCAATCATGATGGAATACATAATTTACAGAGTACGTAACTAACGTTACGTATACTACGTAGATAAATCTAAATGTGTTCAATTTCTGTGTGCCTTTGATGATTCCATACACCAGACACCAGCGTGTATGTGGTAGATTAAAATACAAGTACATCTTAATATACAAGATGTAGGCATATTACGTAGTTTGGAATACAGGTGTCATTTATTTATTACAAGTGTAGACGTAGAGGTAATTGAAGTTTATAATACTAAACTCCAAATTCTGTTGAGTACATCCTCTTCGCTAAGAACACAACAAGGAGATAAAAATATGATAGTGACAGTTAATTGAAAGTAGGTCAAAAAATAATGACGGTCGATTACCTCCATTCTTAATGATTATTATTTATTTAAATAATTATGAACTGACCCGTGGTTTCTAGTGTGAATAAACAAAAACAATAGGGTACAAGCATACATTTTGCTATTGGTGGGAATAAACGCTTTATCAGGTCTTCTAACACCTTGCTTGCCTATTTCCTATTTTTTCAAAAAAATATAAAATTTACTTTTAAAACGACTTTAAAAGTCATAAAATTTGAAAGTTCGCCAAAACGCGCTTTACATCATAAAAATGGCTGCCTCATCCGTTGACGTAACTCGATGTGTTTACGTTCTTATTCGTGAATCACGCTCTGAGTTTTTGTGACCTAATTTGTTTCTGAAAGCTTTAAAAATGGATAAAGCCGAAAAAACTTGGTATTCCAAGTATTGCATTGTTCCAGAGTGTAAATCAACGTCTATTAAAACTCCAGACAAAATATTAGTTACTTTACCTGGTGGCGCTGGCGCAAGCAAACATGCACTTAAGAGAAGGGCATTGTGGTTAGAAGCTATGCGTCGAAATAAAGACGATATTTCGACAAATACTACTGCTTTTGTTTGTGAATACCATTTTAATGTAAGTACCTACTTCTATGGTAATTTTTCTTCTTAAATAGTTTGAGGTTATGTTCCTATATGTCTAGGAATCAACCATAAAAACATTATTTTTTTTAATACCACACATCAAGTTTCCCGAAATATGCTTTAACTCCTCTTATTTTCTCTGCATTAAAGCAGCTGTTTGACTTCATAAATTCAAGCAGCATGAATGAGTCTACTTTGGGCAAGTTATCAGTTTGTGCTTTTACAAAACCTTCGCTAGCCAAATCTTGGCTTACAAAATATGAAAGAATCGTCACTGAACACTGAACTAGTAAATAAAATATATTCTTCTAAAAGTTTAAAAATATCCTCGGAAATATGGAATATTTATGTCCACTTTCCTCTTTACGTTGACTTTTAGAAATAAAAAAAGCACACACAAACACGAAATGATCTCAAACAAACATATAAATGATATTTTTACGGTGATGAAGCAATTAATAGTTAATTAAAATACAATATGAACACAAAACTTCACAGAACCTGATGCAATACCGGCCGTATTGACAAAAGTAAACAAATTGTATGACATCACACGTAACATCGGTAGCGTTCGGAAATCCTCGGGTGGTGGTCGGAAAGTGCATTGAAATTTTGATTTTATTTTAAAATTTGGAAGTAATTTCCAATGGAAACTGGTTTATTTCCTATTATTAGTTATTTTACTTTACTATTACAAATTAATATCTAAGCAAAATATGAAATATGCGTGTACTCTATTAAACCTTTTTTAAATATTTTATTGGATGAGTAATGACCGAAGTCATAAAAATGTGTATGTAAGATAAAAGGAATTCTTAGAATAAACTAAAATAAACTTTCCGAATAAGGTGAATGCAGAAATAATTTTATTCGTTGGACATTAAATTAGGAGTGATCGTGGAAAGAGTACTAATGACGTGACATCAATAACCGCGCTTTGTATCCTTTGTATGAAACAAAATCGTCTTGAAATTCAAAAATTCTATAATATCCATCGTGGATCTGATGACGCGGTATATGAACATTTTTGATTGCAGCCACCCAATGTTTCCTGTACATCCTTTGGCACAGTTTAACGTATTTTACCCCTTGTGCAATGGGTATTCGTGCCAGAACTGTGAACTTCAATCCTCACAAAACTTTTATTGTAGTAAAAAACTACTATCGTGGTTTTAAGATTTCCGGTTAGTTTCTCATCATGGTATCGCTTGTTGATTATGTTTAGGGCAGTTTGTGTCTGAACCGAGGAACCTCTTTACACTCAAAATAGAATCAAATCTAGTCAGTGGAAAATCACAAAATGTATTTACAGTCATGCAAACACTAATATCAAAACCAGATTTGTTTAATTTGTAGGTACTCCTCTATAAATCTAACACAAGATTTAAACTTCTTATATAGATGCTAGAAAAAATTATTTAATATTATAACTCGATATTGAAATGATATATTATGTATTAGTGTAGCCCCCATTATATTTTTAACTTGAACGTAAGTGTATACGCTACGATTAATATAATATATTTTTGTCCTCTCTTCGTGTTTACTCGAGTTTAAAATTATCTCATTATTCCAGCTGGAAGAGCGCATGGCACGTAAAATTGCGTGGAATCTCTTAGTGACAAGTTGAAAAACGGCCGTTGACGCATCCTGACCTAGCTCAACTTCCTGTCCTCTTTGGAAGTTTAATTTTGCACAATTTAGGGTGAATCGGATATTTATGCAGTTGGTGCAGGTTATGGATTTCATTTAAGTAGGTCAGCGGTCAAAGGAAGTAACGCCTTGATTATTGACCTACAGTTTTTGGAAACAAATAATGAATTTTAAAATTGTTTTTTAGTATCAAATTGCTAAAATTTATTATGAATAAAATATTTTGTTCAGAAAGGATTTGAATATACAAATAATAGAAAAATATTTCGATATATCCAAATCCATAAACGCACGTGATAAAATAAAAAAAGATACTATCTATCAACTTCAGAATATTAGCATTTTGAAAGTAATTTCATCTATTAATATTTATTAAAATATTTTAATGGAATTAAAAGTGCCTAACTGGAATAAAAAGTTGCAAGATATTTTATTACGGTAAAACCTGGATAATTGAGATCGAAAGACCTCTCCCAAAGTAATTTTCCATTGACTCTTTCCCAAATAGCCAGATAAAAAAATAGTCGTCCCATTTATATACAGGTCTAAATCAACTATTTTTCATTTGTAAAGGTTAGTTTATCTACCAAAATACATATTATGTCCCAAATATCTGCCTCACCTATCCGATGAGAAGCAGCCAGACCGTGGCATGGATGCTATACTCTATTTTCCGCCTCCATATTAAGGCGGAACTGTATTTGGCCCAGGAACTTGGACCAGGAACGGTATATCCCAGAAACTCTGGCACAGGAACTTTTCATGTTTATTACACCCATGCGTTTCTGCTATTATTAAAAAAAATTCATAATGGTATTAGATGATGTCCTGAAATTATTTATTATATTCTTATAACTAGATATGCAGAATTTCCTATTTTTCCGACGCCTGGTAATACATACGTGTTGGGAAATAATACCCGCGTGGTTCAAACAGAACTGGCTGGTATCTCAATTGCCACAAAAGAACTAACCAGAAGAGGAATTTCTGGCAAAAACATAACAATCTGCACTGATAGTAGACAAGACCTATTAGCCTTGAACAGACAACGTGTTATATCGAGGCTAGTACTAGAGTGCCACCAAGATTTAGCTGACGCCTCGGCATATAACAATATTATACTGAGGTGGGTTAAAGGGCACGACAGGAGTAAGGGAAATCGCATTGCCGATTCTTTAGCCAGGGAAGCCGCTGGACTAAAAATCCTATGACCCAGTGACACCTACGGCCTAACGACTTCGACAATTGTGGAACTAGCCAAACGTTACACCCATGCTCAATCCCTTAAGAGATGGGATGGAATCAAAGGATGCAGTCTTGCCAGGATCACCCTGGGCGACCCTGGGAAGCTAGCGCCGAAGAAATATTTGGCGATGACCAGGAAAAACCTATGTTTAACAGTAGGATTTCTGACTGGCCACTGTCAACTAAGGAAACACCTCCATACTATGGAGCTAGTGGACACACCCCTATGCAGGATGTGTGAACAGGAAGATGAAACGGCCAGGCATGTCTTATGCGAGTGTCCGGAGTTATCGTCAATAAGAGAGTGTGTGTTCGGTGAGTCTTGGCCTACACCTGCCGATATAAAGGAGATGTCTCCTAGTGACCTGTCCACCTTCCTGAGAAGGATAGAATGGACGATGACCTAGGAGGACAACTCCTCGGGAGGATGTACAATGGGTCACATGTCGCCTAAGTGCTGTGAACCTACACTCACCCTCCCTACTCTACAGATACAGATACATACGTGTTGAAAAGTTAACTTTTCGATTTGGTGGGCAATATTCAACTACCTCATTGAATATTTAATAAAACAACAAACAACAATACTCTACGAGCTCTGTTGATCATGTAAACACGATAGTAATGTATATTTTATTAACTATTTTTAAATTGATGTTCCTGGCTATTCGTTGAAATTGTCTACTTTGAGGATTTTTCTTTTCCAGGTGAGCATTAACGGTTCAACTAGGAATGAGTATTAGAAATATTAGTGAGTACTGTTTATGTTAAGTTGAAAATACATATTGTAACGTTTATTCTAATTTATATTTACAATTAATTTATGTTTACAGATTTATATCAAAATACAGTCCTTATTTAATAATTTATATATCACACTAAACACACACTAACTAATTTATATGAGAGTCACTTAATAAACACTTTATCGAGGCGCGATTGCTTTCTTTCAGTATCGACACTAACTGACTAACTAACTCCGCTGCGATGCTCGTCGCCTATTTATACTCGCACGACTTGTTCTAGAGACTTCTCGAACTCGAAGTTTTGGTGGATGCGCTGGGTTTTTCTAGATGTTACGTTTTCCAGATCATTCTTGAAAATAAGGCGGAGGAGCCATAGTCGTATCATATGGGAATTTCACTGGGGGCACTAATTGAGCACATTAATGCAGCAGCTCGCGTAACATTGCCCCCTCCTTAAGAGACAGTTCCTCCTGGAACTAACTAGGAAACTGAAACGAGATGACTGTATCGGCAACTGGTTCCCTTGTTACATTTTCCAGTTGCATGGAAGTAACATGCGACCGTCTTCTCTGTTGGCTGTGTCTCCCGTGCTTGGCCGCAGACTAGTACCTGCACTTCGGTGTCTCGGAAGATTACTTCTACCATGTTACGGATTATTCGCCAATCTAAATGCCTACATTCAATCTTGGGCATGGCTAGCCTATGCACGTCCAATTCAAGCACATGCTCCCTCAAGCTTCGTAATGCTTCCCAGACATCCTCGTACGTTGGTCTTTCGTCGAAGGTGTTTCTCGTCACTAGGTGGAAATTGTAGCGGGAGCCATCTTGCAGCTTCAGAGCTTTACCTGGTACTGGTAACTGGTCTTGCAAACGTCGGGCGCCACTCTTCTTTACGAACAGGGATGCCAGTCCGCGTGCATCGGTTACGCTGGCAGGGATGTTTATTGCCAGTGAGTATTCCTCTGGAACGGTAAGCATGTCTTGTCGTCTCTCAGTGGTGACGCCGAATCTTGCTTTTCCGGTACCACCATAAGCACCCAGGAACTCTACAAAAGCAGGATCGGCTACTTCCTGAAGCTGGTTTACTTCCTCATCGTGGTCACCCTCGAATGGCGCTAATCGGTTACGGTGTACCACCTTGGGCTTTCCGTTTGGGATCTTGCTGATACGATAGATGACATCGTTGATTCGTTTCTTCACGAGGTACGGACCGTCCCAAGCTTTCTGCAACTTTGGAGAAAAACCCTTTTGTCTTCTTGGGTTATGCAGCCAGACTTTGTCTCCTTCGTGGAAACCTCCTTCTGTAGCTTGCGTATCGTACCTTTTCTTCATCCTATCGCTAGCGATCTGGAGATTCGATCGAACCAGCTCGTGTACGTCGTCCATTCTTTTTCTCAGCTGGGTCACGTAATCTGCACCAGCTATGTCTTCTCCGGGTCGGCATCCAAATTCAAGGTCGCAGGGTAATCTCATTTCGCGTCCGAACAGAACTTTTGCTGGTGTTTGGCCGGTAGACTCATTGATGGCGGATCTGTAGGCCATCGCAAATAGCGAGAGATATTGGTCCCAATCTCGCTGATGGTTAGATACTACTTTAGACAGGTATTTGCCAAGAGTTCTGTTCATTCGCTCTACCATTCCGTCCGACTGTGGATGCAAAGCCGTAGTTCTCGTTTTCTTCATGCCGAGCTTTTCACAAACTTCCTGGAACAGCTGGCTTTCGAAGTTTCTGCCCTGGTCGCTGTGTATTTCCAGGGGCACTCCATATCGGCAAATGAACTTATTCAAAAGCACGTCGGCAACAGTTGCGGCTTCTTGGTTTGGAATGGCATACGCTTCTACCCATTTTGTGAAATAATCCATCACCACCAAAATGTACCTGCTGCCATTTGCTGTCGGTGGAAACGGTCCGGCAATGTCCAGGGCAATGCGTTCAAAAGAGCTTCCGACATTGTATTGCTTCATAGGAGCCTTTCTTCTTCCTTGTGGTCCATTGGTCGTAGCACAGGTAGTGCACTTCTTACACCAGTCCTTCACATCTTCAGAACTGTGCATCCAATAAAACCGTTCTCGCACTTTCTGGAGGGTCTTCTTCACACCTAGATGTCCTCCTGACGGACTGTCGTGTAATTTCCGCAGTACTGCTGCTACCCTTGTTCTTGGAATCACCAACTGTCTTCTACTTTCGGAACCTTCATCGTTCTCGATTACTCGCTGTAGCAAACCGTTTTCCAGAACCAGCGAGTCCCACTGGGCCCAATACGATTTCATCGTTGGCGAGTACCTTGAAATCTCCTGCCAAGTAGGTCGACAGTTTTCCTTTTTCCAATGTCGGATTTTCTTCAAGTCGGGATCGTTCTCTTGTTCCTCTTCCAGCTTTTCCGGTGTCCATTCGTCGCTGGTCACCGTGGTTCTTTGAATGGCAGCTTCCTTAGCTTCTGTTTTGGTGCAGTGAGAGCACTCTGCTGGGCATGGTCTTCTAGAGAGTGAGTCTGCATTTCTGTGGCTTATTCCGGCTCTATGCTCAATGGTGAAATTATATTCTTGGAGCCGCTCGATCCATCTGGCGATTTGACCTTCAGGGTTCTTAAATTGCATAAGCCACTTAAGTGCGGCATGATCGGTTCTAATCACAAATTTCTTCCCATACAGATACTGATAAAAGTGCTCCACGGACTTCACTACTGCTAGGAGCTCTCTTCTTGTGACGCAGTAATTTTGTTCTGGTTTGGAAAGAACTTTACTAAAATATCCCAGAACTTTCTCTTGTCCTCCTTGAACCTGTGATAGCACTCCTCCAATTCCAACATTGCTAGCATCACTATCTAGTATAAATTCTCCCTCTGGTAGTGGATAGCCGAGTATAGGTGCAGTAGTCAAGTGATTTTTCAAGGTTTCGAACGAAGTTTGACAGTCTTCGTCCCAGCGAAATTCCCTTGCTTCCTCTGTAAGTCGTGTCAAGGGTTTAGCGATATCTGCAAACTTCTTTATAAATCGCCTGTAGTATGTACAGAGTCCAAGGAAGCTTCTAACTTGGTGCTTGTCGGTGGGTCTTGGCCACTTTCGTACGGTAGCAGCTTTTTCTTCGTCTACAGCTACACCATCCTTGCTGACTACATGGCCTAGATAATTGACTTTATTTTGAAATAGTTGACATTTCTTGGGGTTGAGCATGAGTTGGGCAGCTTGCAACCTTTTGAAGACACCTTCCAAATTCTTTCGATGTTCTTCGAATGTCCTTCCCAAGACTATGATGTCATCAAGGTACACTAAGCATGTCTTCCAGGACAACCCTCGCAATACGTTCTCCATCAGTCTTTCAAACGTTGCGGGCGCATTGCACAGCCCAAATGGCATAGCGGTGAAATGCCATAGTCCAGATCCGGTGGTAAACGCTGTCTTTTCTTTATCGGCTGGATCCATTTCTACCTGCCAATATCCAGACTTCAGGTCCAAGGTAGAAAACAATTTGCTACCGGCCAGCGTATCCAGAGTATCGTCGATTCTCGGTAGAGGATAGCTATCTTTCTTTGTAACATTGTTCAATTGCCGGTAGTCCACGCAAAACCTCGTGGTTCCATCCTTCTTCTTTACCAGAACTACCGGAGAGACCCAAGGGCTGGTAGAAGGTTCTATTACCTTGTCCTCTTCCATCTCGCGAACAATTCTCTCCGCTTCCTCTCTTTTGGCCTGTGGTAGCCGTCGAGCCGATTGTCTTATCGGTTTAGCGTCGCCGGCGTCAATTTTGTGTTTGACAGCAGATGTTCTTCCTGTCTTTCCTCCTTTTGGTACAAAAAGAGATCGGTATTGTAGCAAGAGTTCTCTGATTTTTTTCTTCTCTTGCAGGCTAAGGGATTGTCCAGCCACTGCTATCATTTGTTCAAATTTATTGTTGGCATCATTGGAAGTTTTTGTTTGATGAATTATTGACGCCACTGGTACGCAAGTTCCAATTTTGGTCTCCTTCTTTATAGTTATGGGATGGTCATTTACATTTATAATGCGTACAGGTATTTCTTCGGCAGCCATGACTAACCCTTTTCCTATCAGGATTCCTCTACCAACCTCTTTATCATGATTCCATGGTTCCATCATGACCGGTGTTCCTTCTTCGACGGTTCCTTGTAGCCTTGCCACAGTAAAAAATTCACTCCTTGCGGGTACAACTGTATCCTCCTGTACGGCTACCTGAACAGTCTTATCCTCGTGTGGGTGAAGGAATACTTCCTCAGAACCTACTCTAATCACTCGGTTCTTGAAATCTAGCTGGAAGCCATGTAGGTTCATAATGTCCATTCCGAGTATTATGTCCTCTTCGATATCAGCGACAATGACAGTGTGGGTGAACTTCTCTGCGCCAATTCCCAATTGCACCGGTAGTTCTCCATGGACATTGGCGCTTTCACCTGTGGCAGTCCTGAGTCGCAGTCTCGTCGGTAAAAGTCTTTTCCGGGTGTTGACAGTCTCGGGGCGAATAATAGTCCTCGTTGCTCCAGTGTCCACCAATAGTGTATACTTCCTACCATTAACTTCACCATCCACGTATACACTATCATCGCGACATTTCAGAGAGGCTATTAGAATGAGAGGGTCTTTGGAAGGTCTTCAGGTCGAGGCTGCCCTCTGAAGGTCGACCCTTCCTAGTTTTCCTGCTGGGCGTCTTTGTTTGTAGCAGTTCTCGGTCGCTTGCACGAACTGCGTACATGTCCCATTTCTCCACAATTCCAGCATCTCACAGCTTTCGATTTTCCATTTGAGATGCTTTTCATCATGTTGACGAGCTGGTCAAGCTTGTTCTCCACTTCTTCGTCTGCTACAGCCCTCACCTTGCCGTATACTCCGGAAGCCTGTGTAGCTGCTTCGTACTCCAAGGCTGCAGAGAGTACGTCGACGAGTGTCTTGTGCCGAGCCAAGCGTAGAGTTCTCTGCATTTCATGGTCACGAACTCCGTTGATGAATGTCTGTACCCCTAAACATTCCATGACATTCTCCGGTGCCGATGGATATGCAAACCGCACCAACCTCGCAATGTCTGCTTCGAATTCCTGCAGAGTTTCGTCGCGTTTTTGTTTGCGGTTTTTCAGCTGCGACTGGTACAGATGCTCCAAGTGTTCTAGGCCATATCTCATGTTCAATCGCTTTTTGAGTTGTTCAAAATCTTCGGTCTCTTCCACTGGAATGGTCTGGAGGATATCCATGGCGTCTCCTCTAAGGGCAAGAGTTAAATTCAACGCTTTTTCTTTCTCACTCCAGTTGTTTGCCTTTGATGCCGCCTCGAATTTATTAAGATAGTTCGGCCATGACGTTTTACCATCGAATGTTGGCAGTTTCACTCGGCTGTTAATATCGTTTTCCCTTTTCGGTTTCAACTCTACTTTCTCTGCCAGTTCGTCGTTGTTCGGGGCTTGCCTAGTTGTAATATCCGGGTGATGACTAGTCTTCCTTTCGATTTCTTTGATTTTTTGTTCCATTTCTTGCCCCATTCTTTTAATATTTTCTTCCACGGCAAAAATTTCATTTTTTATATCCGTCGAAATTTTATTTTCCATGTCCGACATTTTATTTTCGACTTCAGCGGCAATGTCATTTTTCATTGACAAAATATTGGCAGAAATATCGTCCTTCATAGCATAGATCTTCTCGTCCATATTAGCAGAAATATCGTCCTTCATTGTAGAAATCTCATTCTTCATGGTAGAAATCTTCTCGTCCATGGAGGTAATGTTAGCAGAAATGTCGTTCTTCATGGTAGAAATTGACGACGTCATTGAATAAGAATGTTTCTGGATCCAAGTCTTCACTTTCCAGTGCTATTTTCAGTCTTTCAACCAATTCACTCTTCTTTCCGGACGTTTCCAACTCGCGATTTTCTAATTCTGCTTTTAGTTCCGTCACTTTCAGGTCACTTAGTCTCTTAGCCATTTTTACGTAATTATTTATTTTTATTATCCCACTTCTGACACCAATGTAACGTTTATTCTAATTTATATTTACAATTAATTTATGTTGTTATGTTGTTTAATAATATACTATTAATTACTATTTTTAAAATTATGAACTCACTTGCTGTCCAAACGCACATTTCTTTGATGTACCGGCTCTTGATAGTCTATATTCCATTTGATAACATTCTTCCAAAGTCTGGTAATGGTATTATAATCATATTCCTTTTGATTATTTGATTATAATTTCCAATAAATAATTGTCATTTTAGTAGAGCGTGTCGTGCTAAAAGATGTCAAAATTAAATAACTTTCCAAAGAGCGGACCGTTCACTAAGAAGCAACAACTATTCCCCTGGCTATATACCACGAAGGAGATTGAATTACACTTCTAAGTTAAACGGGGTTGATATATCTCCAAGATATAATCACCGTACACTAACGACCGACAAATAAATTCATTTGCGTCGAAACGTTTGAAAATTTTGGTACATCTTTTCTCTGGCGCCTTACACGTCTGTTATCATAATACTCAACACTTTCTCGATTTAAACTAGCCAGAAAAATCGTATGTATCTTTGTGAAAAATGCAGATACGAGAAGAAGTTTCAAATAAAATTTGAAGATTACCTACGCCATAATCTTTGAAGTACGCTATGTTATATAATTTTATTTTTCAATTTAATAATATTAATTAGAGAAATTTGGTAAAAAAAACGACTTTTTAGAAGAGGTTTGCGTGGAAAATCAATGATAATACATTAAAAAAAAATTTTTTCAATGTATTTGTAGATACTCGATTTTTTCTCAATTTCATTGTTTACTTACTATCATGAAATTAAAAACATGAAAATTGATGTTCAAAAATACTACAAATTTTGTAGATAAATGTATTAGCTACAATTTTTGATTTGAACATTTACCTGTAATTCCATTATTTAAACAATTAGAGTGAAAAAACAAAAATTTACTTAGCGATTTTCCGGAAAATTGCATGCCTAGCATCATAAAGATTTTCTCATGTTAATCACAACCCTTTTAAATACTCAATTTTTTTTTCAAGTTTTTTGTAATTTTTGCGGCATTTTACGGATATTTTGTGTGCTTTGACTAGGCTATATATTGTTACGAACTCACTGATTCAGAAGCCGGTCCTGTCGCAAACTATGAATGCGACCTTTCTAGAAAGGTTCTTTCGCAGGTAATATTCAGACTGTTCTCGTAGCGTACCATACAATGGCTTATTCACGAATGTTCTCGAATTATAAAGTATACGCAGAGGTGGTATATTCAAGAATGTTCTTGAGTTACGAATGACTATATATACGTGTTTGTGAGTGATTCGGGGAGTTGTTCGGTATACAGTGAACCGGTAAACAGTTTCAGTATACAGTGAGAGAACAGATAGTGAATATAAATAGTGTTGAAGATAAATTAAGACAATTATTATACCGAGTGTAGATGAATTAGTAGACATTAAGTAGTGTGTATATAAATTAAGTTTATTATAAAGTGTAAGTGTTTCTTCAATAAATCAATAGTAATTAGCCATAGTGAGCGTATAATTTTATCCCACGGTAAAAACTGTTTAAATAAATAAGAAAAACATTACATTGGTGTCAGGTGTGAGGTAATATAAATAAATAATTACGTAAAAATGGCTAAGAGACTATGTGACCTGAAAGTGACGGAACTAAAAGCAGAATTAGAAAATCGCGAGGTGGAAACGTCCGGAAAGAAGAGTGAATTAGTTGAAAGACTGAAAATAGCACTGGAAAATGAAGACTTGGATGCAGAAACATTCTTATTCAATGACGAGTCCTCCACCCTAATCTCGTCAATTTCTGCTAATATGGACGAGAAGATTTCTAGCATGAAGAATGATATTTCTGCGAACATTTCCTCCATGGACGAGAAGATTTCTACTATGAAGGATGATATTTCTGCTAATATGGACGAGAAGATTTCTACCATGAAAAATGATATTTCTGCTAATATGGACGAGAAGATTTCTACCATGAAGAACGATATTTCTGCCGATATTATGTCAATAAAAAATGACATTACCGCTGTCGAAAATAAAGTCGAACATAAAATTTCGTCCCTAAAATCAGATATTGAGAATAACATTACAACAATGGAAGAGGAAATCCAGGAGTTAAAGAGGAAAATGGCAGACTCAAGAGCACAAGACATGCCAGCAGAAGAAAAGAAGATCGAGCAAATAAAACCCTGCAAGCCAGAAGCACTCCCCAAGATAGAAGATATTGGCAGTTTTGCTCGAGTCATGGCACCAACGTTCGACGGAAAGATGTCGTGGACCAACTATGTTAAACAGTTTGAAGCAGCCGCTAAAGCGAATAATTGGTCCGACAGGGAGAAGGCAGTGAACTTGACCATCGCTCACCGGGGAGATGCCTCAGATGTACTTCAGACGATACCTCTTGAAGAAACGGATGACTTCGAGCAACTGAAGAAGAGGTTGGACATGCGATATGGTCACGAACATCTAGAACACTTGTACCATTCCCAAATGAAGAATCGAAGGCACAGACGTGACGAAACCCTTCAAGAGTATGAGGTGGAAATCGCCCGACTAGTCCGATTTGCTTATCCATCAGCACCAGAGAACATGATGGAATGTCTAGGCATCCAAGCTTTTATTGATGGCTTACGTGACCCTGATATGCAGAGGACGCTTCGTTTCGCCCATCCCAAAACATTGGTAGATGCATTGACTGCTGCTCTTGAATATGAAGCAGCCACGAAGGCGTCAGAATATAACATAGTTAGGACCGTTCAAGAAGATGGTGACGAAGATAAATTTGATCAGTTAGTCAACCTGATAGAAAGCATGGTAGAACGAAAGCCGAGGAAGATTAGATGCTGGAATTGTGGCGAGCTAGGGCATGTACGCAGTTCGTGTAAGCGCCCTAGGATTCCAGCAAACCAAGAACTCCTACGAGCTGGTGTGAATCGCCGAAATGCCGACCTTTCTAGAAAAGTTCTTTCGCAGGTAATATTCAGACTGTTCTCGAAGCGTACCATACAATGGCTTATTTACGAATGTCTCGAATTATAAAGTATACGCAGAGGTGGTATATTCAAGAAGGCTCTGGAGTTACGAAGGGCTATATATACGCGGGTTTTTGAGTTAGTCGGGGAGTTGTTCAGTATACAGTGAGTGAACAGATAGTAAATATAAATAGTGTTGAAGATAAATTAGGACAATTATTATACCGAGTGTAGATAAATTAGTAGACATTAAGTAGTGTGTATATAAATTAAGTTTATTATGTTTATTATAGTGTGTAAGTGTTTCTTCAATAAATCAATAGTAATTAGCCATAGTGAGCGTATAATTTTATCGCACGGTAAAAACTGTTTAAATAAATAAGAAAAACATTACAATAAATGGATTTCAAAGTGAAAACTCTGTGCAACAATTTTCTATTTTCTACTAATTTCTTTTCAAGCAGTTGCAACATTTTTGCGAATCGTAAATCATTGGAATAAATCATGTAAATATTCACCTGACATCTGAATAATAATTGATGTACAATCTTTTATTTTTACAGAGACCGCCGCGTTTTAAGATCTTTGTCTTTTCTCCTTTAAGCACTTTTCCAAGTAACTAGAATAGGTACAATATTCAATTACTATCTATTCGTTTTAAGATGTTATTTTTTAATCCTGTAAAATTTTTTTGTCTATGATTCTACCTCAATGTAAACATTTGTTTATAAAAAATGAACGAATCAATTATTTACTCTTCGTTAAATGGTTCCAAAAGTTTTTAGTGGAATGTTTATGTCAATTGACTAAATGAAGTAGCCATTGTGTAAATTACGGAAAAAAATTCCATTCGAGGTCGTTAATTTCAGTGCTACTCAAACGAACCATGAAAATTAACGAAAATGAATCAAACTCTACGAGAAGTTAAGTGAGTGGCGTATGTAAGTAGTTAATTCCTAGAAACCGGAAATGGAACAGTCGTAGATTCTTTAAAATACAACACTGTTGTCAAATTTACGCATTGCTGTACTAAAACAGTTTGTTTGTATGTACAAACAATGAAATACATTTTGTAAAAAAATGGAATATCTTAAGCTGGACTTTTATGACTGTACCACGAAAAACGAATATTCTTACATAATCCATCGCATTAAAAAATATATTCTTTGCTGTTCCTATTTGAACTCTAGTTTTTCATGGTTCTGATATTTACTATTTTCATTTATAAAATCTATCACCGATCTGTCTTATCCTTGTTTCAATTTTTTTGTATTCACACAAACACTGTGTCAACTATTTGAAGTTATTGGTAGTTTGACAATTTGAGTAATACTTTATTTAACTCATTGGCTTCGATCACACCAATGAGACTTTTCCTTAGACGCCTTAGAGGTTAGGTTTTTGAGAGTTGCGGGTGTCTCCTAATTGGCTTCACTGGTTTATAATCTATTGTGGGGTAAGGAAGTCTAGATACATAATGTATTAATTGCGTGTATTCAATATCTTTTTAGTTATGCATTTTTTATGGAATGTTAACGGACTTGTTTCGGAACTATCTTTATCAAAGTTACAGTAAGATTTATAGAAGAGTTTTTGACAGTTTCTTCTTTTCCTTTTATGCCTTTAAATTGAAACTGAAATGGTACTGGCAGAGTTAACGCTGTATGTCTGTCAGAGCCAAACTAGGCATATGCCTAGGGGCGCCGCGAGACGGAATCTTTTAAGGGAATCCTGCCGACCCTCTGCAATATGAAATTCCTTCTACTAGTACAGCAGTAGAAGTTGCAAAATAAACTGTTTATCGAATATTGCACTAAATAGTATAATATAAACGCAGGTTTTTCATTGAGTAGAAGAATATGTGGAGATAGAAGTTCACGTTTTCTAACGAAAACGATGTTCCAAAAACATTGTTGAATAAATAAAAATTGAAGTAACCTTTACCACACATGTAGGAACGCCAACTATAGTCATACATTTTTTTCTAGTACTAGTTATTTTTAATATAGGGGCGCCGATCAGCTGCTTCCCTATCTCAACGTTTATTAGGCAGAGGTACAAGTCCCTATATTACCCAAAAACTGAAGATAATATACAAACCAATTACCTACTAGCAAATTAATACATACATTAAAATGAACAGAAATAATAAAAAGAAAAAATACAGGATCATAACGTTTACTAAGACCTACTGAATTCCCGCGAAAAGTTTCGGAGACTAGTAGTTCCCTTAGGTTCTATTTCCCGTGTTGTATTGCTATTCATTCTATGTGAATGTAAGTTTCCTTCTTCCATTCCACGGAATGTACATTCTTCATGCTTCGCTGTCCCTGTCAAAACTCTTAGTACAGTCTTACTCTGGCTTAGGCATTGATTCTCACCTGGTTGTTGTAATCTTTCCCCTACATCTTTCCAATGGTCAGATCTCCTGTTTTCGACGTTGCCTATTTCTTCCAATATTACGTTAAAGCTGATACCGCAAAAGAATTCCAGCCCCCAAAAAGGACGTTTCAGCCTCTTTGCTAGTTAATTTGGTATTTTCTTTCTCTCTATTCCAATGTGTTTTGGAACCCACAGTAAGATGACGAGTTCATTTAATTTATCCAGGCATTCTCATAATATTTTAGAACTGATTACGCATCAACTCAGTGCTTTAATACTGCTTGACTATCCGACAATATGATATTTAATCTTTTGCCTACCTTTATCATTTTTCAAAATTGAACTGAGCACACTTAAATATGGCGGGAATTTTCGTTTGACAGATACTTGGGACTTTTATTCCCACAAGCTTCCGTAGTGTTTGCTTCTTATTTAACCTTATTGCTTTTGACCCGTATATTATATACCATTGAATGGTATTCTTTCCAATTCTGGTAATGGAGTTAGGATTCCATTACTTCTTGTTACTGAATTTCCTTGAAAATCTATACTTTTTCATCATACCATACTGTGGCATGTCCCAGGATTTCTGACTCCTAAAAGGGGAGGGGGCATTTTTTTTCTACCTTAAATTTTTTATAATAGGTGCATACTTACATTTTTGAAAACCCTAAACTTACACCCCAAGATTTTCAATAGAACCTACATGTCCACAAGGATTAGTCTGGCCTTGTGGAGATCTCTTTCCAAGTGAGCATGTCATAAATTTTTTTTTATTTGCACTTCCGCGGCAAATGGAATAACCTCACCATGCCACATCTGTCCCTGCCACGACTTAGAGTTCATAAAAAATATGTTTGTATATTTTATCAATAAATTTGTTAAAAACCTAATGAAAAATTGTTATGTTTCTCTCAAATTTCGATAAATTCAATGAAAAGCGTACTTCTACGTACCATGAACGAAATAAATTATTCTCCCAGAAGTATAGTAAATATCGATTTGTAGTCATACTTTTTTACAGTTTAAGTCAACAATAGAATTGACAACACTGGTTTCTACTTTGCTGGTACTCGTAATTCAGTGGGTACCATCCAAGGTTAGAGAGATATAATGATAAAAACAAAACTAGCGAGTCGGTTATGGGTCGATGATGCCGGAAATTTGCTTAAATTTGTTATTCACTTTTCTAAATTTTCATTTGTCCTCACTTATAGATTAGATTGTCTTATAAAATATTATTTGGTATAATATTCAATATTGGATGTAAATGAGTACATCTTTTCATTTGGTTTGTTTTTTTGTTACAACAAATTATCAGAAAAACTAACCAAACATACTAGAGACATAACATACACTGTGCTTACAGCCAACAGTTGAATCGATTATTCAATTGAATAACAAGGATAGTTACAGCACATTTAATTAAAGTTTATACAAAATAAATTGCAAAAATTTAAGTACGTGATCATCTACCTTGCCGACTTTTTCCTTTGATCTGTATATGCCAGCATATTCAACTTTTTTAAATTTTTATTACTGAATGTTGAGAAAAACATTTTTCGAATTAGAAAACTATTAATATAGATAGTTTCAATCAATCGACAGCAGCACATCCTCGATACAAGCTTCCGGTAGAAGACTGCATCCGTTCTAAAACGTGATGCGATTTTTTATTTAAATATTAATACCTAATATGTAATTTAAACTGAATACAAGAAATATATTTGAATTGGTAACAGAAATATTCTAGTTGACAAACCACAAAATGAACTCGTATAAACTAAAAGTAAATTTAAATTTTTATTGCATGTTTAAAGTGTTCTCTTGAATTTTTAATTATATTTAAAATGCAGCAATAAAATTCACGTTACAAACATGCAATATAAAGTTTGATTTTTGTTCCCGAAAAAAAAATTATCATACCGAAAAACGCTGTCTTAGAGATATAATTGAAAATGTAAAAAGTTTCTCCTGGTGGTAAGGAGTCAGAATACAAATAAATCTTGGTATGAGAATTAACCTATTAAATAACGTGGAAAATTTTATGAAAAAAAAAGCTTACAGTTGAGAAAAATCTATAAAATAATTTTTGGGTGATGCATATTTTAAAACATCATTCATTTTCCTATTAAAGGCTAGACGTAATTTAGGTATCAAATGTTCGCCGTCCACCGCTGGGGCACTCAGGACAACGGCAAAGTAGGTATGTAATGTTCCTCTGCGCTTTTAGTGGACTGAAAAAGGGGCAAAAAGGTTTCAATTTTTTTTTTGAAGGTACAACCACATGTGTTCTTCACAAAATGATAGAGTAGGTCCCTGGCCATCTGAAATCGGAATTACAACATTTTTTAATAGAGTTAACACTTTTTATTGCGAAATTTGTCAAAAATCTTTCAAAATTATGTTTCATTACCTTTTCACACATAGATACCTCGCGATATCTCCGGAACTAAACAAGATATTTTCAACTTTTTTTTAATCGGCAGAAAAAACATAAGCGAAGATTACTGCGTTAGTTTCATTAGTATATAAAACCTAGTTTTTTTGTAAAATTAGAGAAAACTGTAATCTTCACTTTTTTGCAGCACTATTTTCAGTGATCGAGAAACTTTTTTATTTTCCAAAATTTCACTAAACTATATGCGTACCAAATAAAGCTAAGTTTTTGAAACAAGAATCACTATTCTAAGTATCATAGTTTTCAAGCAGTAGTTACTTGAAGTTAAGAGTTAATTAATAAAATACCCACTACAAACTAAAATGGCAACAAAACATATTTTGACCAGAATGAATAAACAAGAAATACAAGTAACCGTGGCTTAGTAAAATATAATATTAAAACAACCCTAACACTAGTTTACTATAGGTTAGCTTGTATATCCAACCTTTTAAAAAAACACACCGAGACAATTACAATAAGAAATTATTTATTATATTATAAGGTAAAACGAATGTACTCTAGTTATTGAGTTCAAGGAGAATGTCCGAATAATAGACATATTTTGCAACACATTTTATTTAGTCATGAAGCAACTTTCACCACCAATAGCGTAGAATCGTTAAATAATGATTGGTACTGAACTATTTATTGCCCAAATTCTTGTTCGATGCACCACAGTTACTTTCTGATATTGAGACCAACAATATAGGGGAAATGTCGATATGTTGGCATCCCAGGTAAGATGACACCCTTCTAATTTTAGCGACTTATTTTAATTTAATTGAATTCAAATCCACTACTGGTGCTAGGGACCACCACCACAAAGCTACACTGTAGCAGCGGTGTGATATTTGTGTACAAGCTGCGGTTGGAGTTTAACATTGTTGAAATTATTTGTACCAGAGTTTGTACCTATGTACAAAATTTTTTCATCCTCTTTTAATTTCACAGATTTGTGGTAGGATAATTATATATCCGCAATATGATAGTATAAGCATAGGGTGCCATCGTACCAAATGAATATGAAATGTAGTTTAGTTGGTTGTGACTGTTCAATCGTACTAAGGATCAAGTTGACTGAACATGGTTACATGAATTTATAAAACTAAATCCAATAATAATCCTGTGAACGCTTATCTCAACAGTGTATGCCAATATTTCTATATTTTAATGTACATATTTTTAAGTTAAACTTATCTAGATTAAGTTATCCTTGTCCTGCTCCATGGATTCAGTAATTTATTTAAAATTCATTATTAATTAAAATAATTTAAAAAATGGGCACCATTATCATCGAGTCTCTCCTACTTCATTCTCTTGCCCTAATATATTAATTATCTTCTTTTTGTGAACATAATTAATTACGCCACAATTCTTACATAATTATAATACAAACTGCAACGGAGAGTGTGCATCGTAAGCACAAAAAACTGTATTACAATAAAATGTAACAAGATAAATAAGCTCGTATTACGGTAACAAATGAAGGTTATCATTTTTTTTATGACAGTCGACATATTATTCTCTATCATTTTTCTAGGACGATTCTAACTATAAAACTGCTTTCTTGTGAATAAATATTAGATTCAAGCTAATTTTTCGATTTGTAAGGGAAACAGGCTATTGTTTATTTTTCCTACATTTAACCTTATCAATCTACATACACTACACAATATTATTTCCTGTTGATAATTTTTTCATTGGACTGTAAAATTATTAACTTGAAATTAGTGAGTAAGGTAGATTTATAGGTTTCATGGTCAGGTAAAGTAAAAACTGAGAGTGGTTATCGACATGTAACTGATACATTCGGAACGCGACGACGTTATCGACTGCAAACCGTACCACCGGACTTAAATGGTTTTAGCTTTATTCGGGTTTTTGTTTCTGGACAGTCCGTAAACCAATCTGGAATTGCGCAGAACTAGTTGCGTACTTTATAAAGTCCTAAGAACTATTCTCGGACCGTTTAAAATTGATCAAAGTTTGAAAAAACCCGAACATCCCGCATTGTCTATAGAACTGAACTAACCCAATTAAATTGACAATTGATGATAACTCTTCATGTTATGATCCTGTAAGGCTTCCGGTATTATAAGATTATTGATCACATCAAGAAGAACATCGTCTTCACTTGATGATAATGAACTATGTTCAAATATTTCCATAAAATCATTAGCATCCATTTGTTAAATATTAAATTTAAAAAGTAAAAATCCAAAATAAACAAAACACAATAAACAAACCTCTGCGAATTTTCAAAATAACTCCCACCTTTCTCCTTTTTTCAAATGATTTGAGCTTGCGTAAAAAATAATCCGAAAATCATCCTAGCTCGAGACTTGGGACTGGCTTAGACGGTTTTCGAACCGTCCAAGAACTGCTCTAAAATAAACCCGAACGCCAAACTGCGGGTGTCAGAATCATCTTGTTAAAACCCGAACAAGCCAATTTCGACTGCGCAAACTCCGGACAGTCTTAGAACAGTAACTGAATGAACCCGAATAAAGCTTTTATATCAATAAAGAGTAGTAGTTTTCTGGTATGAAATAACAAAAATCCATTATCTTCCTTCCCAAATACTCTTTAGACATCTCTTGGCACTCTCTTAACCGACATATATCGACTTCATCTGCTAGTCGCTGCATTCTACACTAGGGTAACATTCCTTTCATAAAAACTAGCGATCGCTTTCAAGCGACGTTGCCTGGATATTACATTTTACATTGATATTTTGACAAGGGAAGATAGAAAATACTTAGGCGACTCCTTATGGGTATCAGAAATTAGAACTATTTGTCTCTCCAAAACAGCCAAATAGTCCAGTCGGGTTAGCATTAAAGGTGGATGTAAGAGCAGTAGGCGAGATTTTTGATGGAATCCCTTAAAAATATCATGATTAATGATAATCCGTTCCCTCCACCGATTTTTAGGTTGTGCTAATTGCACAATAACATTTTATAGCCAAAACAACCAAAAATAGGCCTGTTTTTCGACATGTTTTCGAATTTTACTTTAAAAGTATTAAGTTTATCGTGCATATTTATGGAAACAACGTTAAAGAGCGTAAATTTGCTGAAAAATTCCGTGGTTCAGAATTGTGAAAATTCCCATCCCTGAAGCCACAGTGAAAGAATAAATAGGAAAAAAATTGAAAAAAACAGCTGTTTTTCAGACGCGAAATACTGATGCAATTTATGAAGCAATGTAAATCATTATTTGTCTCATAATACGTTATTTTTTTCACAAACTGAAAGCAACAAAAGCGGTTTCGATATCTTTATTTAGTTACTGAGTAATCTAGTTGTTAATAAACATTGAGTAAAAGAAATAGACATTGTTAGAATAAAGTCATATGCCACAAAAAACTGTTTAAACTTACAATAATGTTTTTACACATACTAGAAGGCTACAGCTATCATATACAATTATTTAATCAACATTTTTTTCGGTTTAACTGACTCAGACGTTAGTTTAAAAAAGTGGTTAAAATTTTACCTTAGTAACAATTAAGATATCTGTGCGGTTTTCTATTTTAAT
>CAJUYG010000169.1:295791-332848 GCA_910591675.1 Galerucella calmariensis | reverse complement strand
TTACACTATTTGCGAAATACTGTCACATTTTTGGCATAGTGGTTCACCCCTCGCTAAATACATATCCTTTTTTCTCCCGTCGAAATAGCATATAAGTCTGTCTTATTCATCTTACGGATTTTATTTGGAAGTTATGATTGAACGCAATAAAAGAAAACAAAAACTGTGAGTATGTCTTTGTTGAATCGTATGACCCGTATGATAACACTGAATTTGACAGATTTTTTTTGAATTTATTCCATACGTTTGAGAGACACCGTATATAAAACTTTTGTCGACTCATATTTCTGTTGTTTTTGTTATTCTATACATGCAAATTAACATAGCTTAGAACATTAAAAGCAACTACACCATAATAATCTTATCGAAATAATGTATACATGCTGAATTGATAATTATAAATTGTGAAATGTCAACGACATACAGTGCGGGAAAAACACTTTTTTTTGTTTTGAATTTAAATATTTGCTGTATAAAATTATTATCAACAATAAATCAATAAATAATTTTTAGTAAGAGTTTATATTATTCTTAGTATATTTTTGAATAGAAATTTTTCTCGAAATATCAAGTAATTAGGCAAACGAGTGAGCCACAGAGTAGAAGAGAGAATTACAAGATATGAAATTTTGCGAAACCAAAAATAAATGACATTTGCCAGGAAACGAGATCGATAATGAAATGAACACATAGAAAGGACAAACGACGCAACAACAAAATTAATTTATCAGAAGCAAGGTCGAAAAAAAAATACACATGTTGTCGATAATATACAGGGTTGTCATAAATAGTTGTGTAGAAAATATTTATAGGTAGGTATTTTTAACTGCTTCTGCTTTAACTTTTTTCTGATTTAAAATAATAAATAGAAGTATAGATCAAGCCCCCCCCCCAGTTATTTTAGTTAATTTAATAATTAGACATTAATAAAAGGAATTTATCGATAAACCTTTTATGTTTATATTGATGGAAATTTTAATTTGGTCAAAAATATTTATAATTAATATCTATATTATCAATATTATCAGGTAGTTGAACTTTCTGTTGAAATTTTTGGTAAAAACAAATCAAATTCTATAATATTCAGCAGCTGTACAGAACCTATTTGTTATGAAAACGAATGTCTCGAGTCTAAATCAAATTCCAATTTTCCTAAACGTTAAAATTGGCCAAAACAAGAGAAATATTAGGCAACTTATTTTTTCATGTACTGGGCGTTTTATTTCAGAAGCTATAACTCCAGAAAGTGTTGAGTTATCGGCTTCGAATTTTTACTGTGCAGTATGTTTGAGTCCTTGTTTTTGTTTACCATGTTGCCATTTTCAAAATTTGTCTACATTCTACGTAAAATATTACTGAAAATACCACTTTTTCCAAATTCATGTTGTAATAACTTTGTCGTTAATAAAAATGTTTCCATAAAATTTTGGTAGTTTACATTTGTGATTATTCTGAATCCAGTGGTATTATATTTGAGAAAAAAAATTGCCTAATGTACTTTTGTCTTTTTTGCAAAGAAAAATTAACATTGAGTGCCTTGAAAATAGTAATTAAAATATGAAATTTTGTGCCAAAATACTGTTTTTGTAATGGTCTTTCTTGAGCAAATTCATGACCTGCAATTCTCTCATTTCTCAGCAAATATACTAGAGATACTGTATTGTCTCTTGCAAGCTTAATAAAGGATTCTTTACAGTTTTTTACCACACTAAACTTAGTTGTTGGATTGATAAGTTTGGGGAAAAGCATTGAACAGAATTGATGAAAACAAACAGCTGGAAATACAGCAGTTAGAAATGTTGGTGTTTTAAAATCAGTAGTGCTGTATCACCTATCAAAAATACACTTGAAGTTGATGAATGTGTAAAAAGTAAGAGATAAAACTGAAAAATGTTACAAGAGACACAAATCCTATAGATTTTTTCAATAAATTAATATATTTTCATTGTTGTATGGTAAATATTTTCCGAAATACACCTTCTCCATTACCCAGTACAGGTTGTTTTAGTTTTTGTATAGGTATATTTTCCCGAACAACTATGAAACTTTCAAACTGTGAAAACAAGCAGTAAAATTTCATGATTCACTGAATTTACTAAGTTTTCTATATTTAGAAAAACCTTATTGATTTGTAGAAACTTTAAATTACATCCAATTATAGAAAAAAAAAAAAAAGGTAATTACTTTGAAAGTATAGAGGATGACTCAATGTTTTTGTTAAAACGTTAAATACATTTTAATTACAAAATTTTAAAGCTCCTTTACTTAGTGCAATAATACATTAGTTGTGTTTGAAATACAGGTTTGCTAATAATATAAAAGGAAAGTCCAAATGTATTAAGTTCGAGAAAATATCTCACAAGCTTGGGGTTAAAGAATTAATTTGAAAAACACAGTTTATTTAGTAGAAAAGTTTTGAACCCAAATTTAAATCGCATGGAGAAAGATTGTAATAATACTGATACAGTACCTCGGGAATGAATTGACTAGTACATCTAATATTTCCTATAGATACAAGGTTTATCTCAGATAAAAAAAATTATTCAACTGTATCAAGTAGATGAAATTGCACTATTGTCACTCTAGATTGTATTTACAATATTTAGGTATTCAGAATGTTCACTGAAATATCGTATTAATGAACATAATTGGAAAATTGGGAGCTCGGGAACCATAGGTGATACTTGACACTGGACAAAACGATAGATTTTGTGTATAAGGGTACCTCAAAGAGTTAAGAGGATGGAAATAGAACTAATGCATTTCCCCGTTGCCAAAAAAAAATTTTTGGAAACATTTTTACAAAATATGTTCACTTTTATCAGTAAATATGTTTGGATGAAATAAAAATATACAAGAGAAAGAGCAAGTTAAGAGATTAATAGAAATGCCATTATTTGATGAACTATGAAGGTGATTTTGTGAAATATAATTATGAAAAATAAATACAAGATAGCTTTTACAATATAAAATAAAACAAGACAGGAATAAAGTAATTTAAAAGTCTTATTTGAAGAATTTGAAAGCTTGAACAGAACTGGGTAGGTAATGTAAAATATGAAGTCATTAAAAAATAAAGAACCAAAATATGCCAAATGAGGAATTCAAATAACTGTTGGAATTTACATCTTATAAAAATATTTTGAAGAAATACTGATAGCAGCAGGAAGCAATTTAAAGATACCGAATTAGAAAAAATGGAATTTTAAGTAGATTTCTTGGTCTTATTATCATTTTGTTTGGAAAATTTTTAATATCACCAAAATGAACACACAGAATAACATTTAATATTTGACTTATCAAAATTCTTCAATTGAGCATATGTTTTACATTGAAAATTGTCTTCAATACAATTTTTGATAGAAATAGGGATACAAAATGAGGATGTTAAAATGCTAGGTAGATCAGAAACTTGTAAAAAAGTTAGGCACAAATGAGTCTAGTAGAATTAGAAATATAAACACCTACGTATATCGTGGAGAATTGTTTTTTAATGAATCTTTTATATTGAGAAACATCTTACATTCAAATTTTTGTTCCATAGATAGGCTATGGCTATCTAGATGTATAGTCAATTTTGAAGGTTGTATTTATTTATATTAATACATTTTTTGGGAGAAATAAGATGTATTGGAGGATAAAATTTACCTGTGATTTTGGGTTTGCCTTTGAGGGTATGATGACATTGTATTAGTCTGAACTGGCCCATGATCAATCCCAATCCTCATGGAATGAATTTCCATAGCATACACATTTAAGCACAATTTATTATTAAAAACACAGCAACACTGGATACATTCACATTATTGTACATTTACGATCTCCATATTTATTTACCGTTTACGTTTGTAAAGTTAATGTTAATTATATAAGTAATTTATATGAAATTTACTTAACACACATCGTAGTAACTCATATTTCAAGGAATAGTTTGAAGAGGGCTATTTATTATAGAAAAGCCTATATTAAACACTGGAACTATGCGTGGTGAATTTCGAAGTTTGCCACGTATTACCTTGAACCTCGATATTACCGTTCTTTGTAAATAATAAATAAAAGCATTTTATCACAATATCAGCGAAATTAATAAGGAAAAAACGTGTTGTAACTTAAAAACGTGGTAGATTTTAAACCGTTATTTCCACAACTACCGTCGTTTCAACAATATACACTTCGTCACCAATTTTATCACAAAAAAACGTTTCTAAAATTATACACCCCGAACTTTATGTATTTTCCCTGACTAAAAAATACAATTTCTATATTAATTCAACTGCTATAGCGCCATATTCGACATCTTGGTTTAGGTTTAACGTGAATCGCACGAAAACAGGTCCGGGATAGTCTATCTTAGCGAGCACGAGGGGAGGACGCTAGTATAGAGAAAGAGAGTAGTAAAATAATCAACGACGCGACGCAGCTGTTTCAACCATGAAAGCCACGTCACCCAGCCTCTCTGTAAATTTAATATTGTAATGATTTTTATTAAAAAAGCACCTGTATAAAACAAAAACTGCATAAGTAAAACTTAAACATTGAAATATTCAATAAATTCAATCAAATTCCCATCGCACTGGTAATTCAGTAAAAATAATAAATAAATGACGTATTTCTTAGAGTTCACAAACGTTCGAGCCCAGTTGATTGTATTCGCTTTTCATTTTTAGATCCACACAACGTGTGCTGGAGAGAGATGGATATACGACTGTTAGTTTAAAGGGGATAGACTCGAACCAAGACGTAACAAAAAAATTCTATTGTGGGGTGGTAATTTTTAAAATTTAATCACTACCATAGTGTACTATGTTTTTTCGTGAAAAATATTTATTAGAGACTTAAGCTCATACTTTCTCGTACAACTGTTTTACTATTCATGTCTCTAACTCACTACCTACTTAGGTATTATCAAAAACAAAGAATTATTGTTTTTCTTACATAAAAAATTTCCCTTCTAAATTAATATTTATTTAAATGATTCATTCTAAATAAGTATTTTTGGTGAAACTTATTTTTACAAACATATTAAGCAGGCAGCGATACCGATGAGATATCCTTTTAGTTCGACTTAAAGGGGATAGATCGCTATGTTGTTGTTGTTCAACATTTTATATCTACCAGCCTCTATTTTCAAATAATGGTATTTTAAACAAAAAACTATAATGGAGGGGGCAATAAAAATTAGATATCTGTTTTTAATCAGCAAATATAAAATTCCTATCATCATTAGATTATCAGTGATCTAAAGTTTGTCCTCCCTTGACTTTTTGACTTGAATTCTAAAAAGAGACTTGTAGACATTCTAATTTCTCATCATTTACAATTGTTCTAAATAAATTTGGTAATATACAGGGTGTCCTTCATGAATCTTGTTATGAATGGTCGATACACGATAGGGCAAAGTACCATTATAGCATTTAATTACGGATATACCTAATTTGAATTTCATTAATTCTATACCACTTTGAAATAAAATTTTGACAGCCCAACAACGTTCATTGTATTCTAAATTAAATAAATTGTCTGATAATTAATTAAAGTAATTTGTATGTAGATATGTTTACTTTCCATTAAATGCAATTTAATTCTTCTCTATTACCGCAATTTGAGCTATTAATACAATCACGTAACTCGCCTAGCAACGAATAATGTCAACATTAACTAAAAAAGATGGGGTTATTGTAGTGCGCATTGTTTAAAATAATTGCTTATCTTTTGTTTCAAATGTCAAATGAAACCGTTCATTTCTATGGTTCAAACCATAAAGCTAGTCTTCAGTTCTGTGGTTGTAATAATAGCTGTCAGTTGACATGTGTCAATGAATGATCAAGTGTTCTATGGTTATAACCATCGAAATAAATAAATATAGACCAGTGAAATAAATACAATTTTTCAATAAACGTATATGTCTTGTTGTCTTATATACAATTTCAATATTTGATATTTAATAACAATTTTTCCTTCTTCATAATGCTTTGGTCTTTGGGGGTGTCTATTTGACCCGCATGAACGTAAAAAAAAATAATATAACTCAATTTTCGTATTTTCCATCATAAACAACTTTAAAATGTCACGAAACCTTTTTGTATATTTTCTTTTTGTTTCGATATGTTCAAACTTCACGCACATTCCCGTCTCCAGCTTACTGTTGTGGCCTAAAGTTGCTATGGAAATGACAATACAAACGTTTGTCAAAGTTCAATTATAACAAAGAAAATGTCACACAATGCATAGTTATAAAGATAGAATTATCAAATATACAGGATATTATAAAACTCCTGATGACATAAATACCTTCAAGATAAAGTGAGTACTCATTATTATTACGACGTAGATTTTTTTCTTCATCAGTTGTTAATAATTAAATTATTCTTTTAAATATACAGAGTGATTTTTAATTATTATCTTTATATATCTAAATTTCATATACCTAATCCAAAAAGGAACAAGGAAATATTTTAAAAGTAAATTAAAACTAAAACACTTACATTTGAACTTCATGACGTAGGCTCCATCCCAATACCATTTGAACTGCACCATTCTTTCCATTATCCAGCATTTTTTAAAAGCCCTAAACCGAAATAATCGAACCATTTCCATATACCGACCGACGGTTGCCACCACATTTACCACAGACCTTACAAGTATACATATCACATAAATTTCCCTATGATCGTTGAGTGAAAAATAATGAGAATATTTATCATTCAACGTCATGATACAGCCTCTAAGTCCACTACGTTAGAGCAACTTCGAGCCAGTATCGGTGTTTAGCTTGTTTTTTATAGGGTAACCCAAGTCTCTATAAAAACCGGTTGCATGTTTCATTTAAAATAGATTACATTTTAGAGTACTGTATAAAAATACACATCTCATGTTGTAATTTACTAAATTAAATACATACAATTCGGTCAGTATAGGGTAGATGAGCGTAACCCAACAGTCTCGTCCACGTAGCCCAAGAAAATCGTACCATATTACCAAAATACTCTTTTAAGTATATACAAAGTTACAAGTTTTTTTTCAAAATTCTAATTGGGAAAAGTATGAGAATCGAAAATATTTTAAAGTTTAGATTTGCTAAAAATAGAATCAAGTGAAGTGAAATGTACAACCTCAATAATTACTTGAGAAGAAAGAGAATTCTAGTACAAAAAAAATTAATATTTATTAATATTTTGAAAAAAAAAACTTGATAACCAAAGTGTACCACAAAAATTAGCGAGTAGTCCCAGTAATCTGGCCACAAAAATGTCTTTAGTGAAATATTAAATTTTCTAAGCAAATTAAAATAGATTAAAAATATAAAAATTAATTTATAGTGATTGAGTTGAAAAAAAAATCAAGATTGTCAAAGACTACAGGTCTTTATTGTACTCCAAGGAAAAATATGTGATCAGAATATTCCATTTCAAACACACACATAAATTTGAAAATTTGTGTAAATACAAGAAAAAATTTTCAGTTGATAAAAAAGTCTATTTATGATGCAACGGTATACACCAATATCTATTTAAATTTAAAAAATTTGCAAAAAATTAAATCATTAATTGGAAACACCCAAAATAATATATATGTTGTCAATTCTTCTGAGTTGTCTAGAAGATCTCGTTGTATATACCTAGTGCGTTCTGGAAGTACCTACGCTAAATAAAAATATGCTGAGCTAAATAAATGTTTTAAATTTGGAAAAGAAATTTTAGGATCCTAAAAATAATTCCGAGTTATAAAAATATTAATTTCCTAAGTAATTTCTCTTTATATATTATTTGATTAAATTTATTGTTTGTATTTAATAATAAGCTAGACTAACTAAATAATTTAAATTAGAAAGATCTTAAGATATTGGTATTTTTAAGTAATTTTTTTTATTGGATAAAATTTATTTTTGTATTATTCCCATTTTAATTTAAAAATATTAAATTGTGTTTGATGGTTGCCCTATTTTAGCTTCCAGAACGTTGCACCAGGAAACCTTTGTTCTTCTGTACCTAAATTATAATTTCCAAGTTTTCTGGAGCAATCGGCCTTACCTAGGGGATTTTGAGAAAGTCTAAATATTTCAAAAACTAGAATTTTGTAAATGATCAATTATATGCCTGGCTAAATAAATGTTCTAAATTATTTAAGATTCATATAATTAATTAAAGATTTTTTTATATATATATATTCTACAATTAATAAAATTTATTTTATAATTATTACTTTTTTTTATATATATTATTTAAATTTTAACTTAAATTTTTGACCGATTTGCTCACAGAACATTGCTGCATGAAAAAACTTCACCTGAAAAAGAAGAAACACAAACAAAATCCACATCAAAATATCCTCTTGTTGGGGTGTTTCCAATATTTAATATATTTAAAAAATGATTTTAATTAAAATGAATAGCAAAAACATTTCAGGCATACTTTTTGAATAACAAAAATGGAAAATATAATTATTAAATCAAAAAATTAAATAGAAAATTTTAAAAACTGTTTTAAATCTCTTTTTAAATTCTATTTTTGTTATTCGTCATAACAACCACCTACCTTTTGGCAAACCGCTTTTTAAGGGCCGAAACAAGCGATTAAATCTGTAAAAAAAATAATAAATTTAACATTGTTTTATAGAAAAAAAAAAGGTAGAACGTGTCGCGGGACACACGGTAGGAACTTTAGTTCTTTTTTAAGCAAAAGTTATGTAATACATCTGACGTTATAGATAAACAATTTGCATATTCTTTGGTGGTTGAGTAGTAAGCACACCAGACTCTCACGCGGTAGACCCGGGTTCGATTCCCCGCGAGGAATTTTTTTTTATTAATTTTATTTTTAAATAATCATTTTGCTTGATATTAATAACGACAACAGGTAGACGTTTGAAATATTTAGCAGAATATTCATTATTATAGATAATGGTACGGTACCCTCCATGAAGGAGTCCGACTGGCAACATCTACTTATAACAGCATCGTATATTTAAAAAAGGACACCGTAGCATTATACAAATTGGACATTCGTTTACCACAAAATTAGTGGAAACGTAAAATTGAATTGTTAAATTTTTAATTTGAAGTTATATTACAGTTTATAGAAATTTTTATTTTCTAGATTTTTTCCTAAGTGGGTCGTAGAAAAAATATGCTGCTCGACTCGTGTGGATTGTCCATATCGCACTTGAACGATTGAGCACTCCGCCTACGGCGTCGTGCTTCATCTTCGTCCTCGTGCGATATGGCCATCATATCCACACTAGTTGCACAAACTACAATTTCTTTCAAAATATGCCCTTTTACATTTAAAAACTACCTGCCAAATGTCAAATCAATTTATCAATCCATTTTAAAGTTATCGAATTAAAACATTCAAGTTTTCAAAATTTCAACACCCTGTATTTCGAAAAGTAGCTAGACCCCTTAATCGCGCAAAAAAAAATTATGGAAATAATAGTAAAAATTTATCCGAACAAATTCAAGTAGATCACTAGCACTGCGAATACCAGCTTTGCATAGAATTTCAATATAGCATCGGTGGTTCAGTGCTTAGAATGCTCGCATTGCACGCGGGCGGCCCGGGTTCGAATCCGGGTATGAGCATATTTATTATTATGAATCGCTGCTTCGTAAACGAGAGAGAGACTAAGGAGGCACAAGCACGCAAAAGCAAGGCACATAACGAAGCAATGTAACATAACGCAGCGTAACGTAACGCGTAACGGTCAGATCTTTTGCGTCGCGACCCCTGGTCGCTCAAACATAACCTGGCGTAAAGAACTAAAGTTCCAAAAATTCATAATTAATATCAATTTCACCGAAATATTCATGATAGACATCGACATCTTTTGTCCAAGTCGAAAAAGTATAAAATCATATATAACATCAAGAAACCCATAGAACCATTTTGTTTTTCATCATTTACCCTTTTCCTATACAAAATGAATACGTAGAGTGGGTTGTCTACTTTTAAGATAGCTACCAACTGTCAACTGTCTGTTCATTATGTACCAAACCATAGATATAACTGTTGAAATTTTAAAAGTATCTAAAAAGTCGCGCATGCGCATCACAAAATCTCTATGCTCATTTGTTAATTGTAATAAGTTGGACACTCAGATACCTATGATCTGATCTATAAACTTATTGCTTTTTCTTTAAGAATAAGGTTAAGAGAAGAGATCCCTGACAATACTACAGATAAAAATGAAGACTGGTATGTCCAAGAATTTTCTTGGTTGGAAAAACATTTCAGTAAAAATGAAAAAGAATTTTATAGAGATTTGAAAAACTGCGATTCGGATTTGAGTAGGATTTACAATGAAAAAATTATTAACGCAGATACAGATGATGATTCGATATTTTTTACCACTACCTGTAATGATGAATATAGTATGGATGAGGTAAATACTTTGTTTTGTCTTTAAAAACTTTGACCTTGATTTCGTCTCGTTTTCTTCACCATATAGATCTATGATTTGCTACGTGAATGGTTTTTCACCACACGTGTCACTATGTTCCATTGAAAAATAAATATTATTTATTATTAGTATTATTTTTAGAGTAAATTTGATAAAACACGTTTGGAGCAATTGATGGACACTATGACGTTAAAAGAGGGGAAAGGCTCTAATTATAATGGTAGCTTTGAAGATTCTGTTATGAATTCCATGGAAAATAAAGTTATACCTAATGTCGTAGAAAAAATGAATGTTTTTGTGGATTTGGGGTAAGAAATTTGATTGTTAAGACAGTTTTTGGTAAAAATGGGATAAACAGGATAGACTGGAGAACGAGCGAGAACAATTATAATATCTTCTGTATGTTCCTTGTGGTATATTATTCATTCTTTTTTTAATTTCTTGGGAAATTGAACCACAATATTTTTAAATTCTTTATTTCAACGTTTCGGTAGCGTTCCAGCTACCGTTGTCAAAAAAAAAATAAGTAAAAATTAATTTTTATCCCTAACTGACACAACAGAAAAAATTTGACAACTAGACAATCAAAAATTATAATTATTACTAGAAGCTGTATTAATACCACTTGATACTTCAATTTGTAATTTATATTTTAGAGAATACATTGATGATGTTTGGATAAAAAACGAATTTACTTTGTGCACTTTAAAATACGAGAAAGTGTCTAAAACATTGTCTGTTTATCCGGATTTTACAACTACAAAACCTTACATTTTAAGAATACAAGGAGAGTGCATGAAATATGTTCACTACTTCATTGAAAACGCATCTGAAAATAGTGAAAACTCTGAAGAATTTAAAGAAAATGATATTATAAGTAAAGTAAGTAAAAAGATAAAAGTTGTCTTCAATATTTTCTATTAACCACTTCCATAGAAGAATGTTTGAAGCACAGAAATAAATAAAATGATCTTCCTAACCTACAAGTGGACAAAAATGTTTCATTTGACTAGGTATAACTAGTTGAAGGTCATTTCTACAATATAACAGTCGTTTTTATTTGTCCACCCTGTAGTATAACGTTAAGTGTTACTAATAAATTTTCACTTCTCCGGATTTTTAATTTGCAGGTGACAAAAAAGAAGAATTTTCTCATACAAGAATTAACCGGGGATGGATTTTTCATTCCACCAAAAAATAAACTTTTTGTTTATCTTTTCGTAGACATTTTATCAGCATACGGTTTTGAATACAACGACTTGTACATACAATATTTCATAGATCTTCCGGAACATTGGACTTGTAACGATGAAATCAATCTTGAAGGAGCCACGCAAACAGCTCACTGGAGTGACACAAAAGGACTAGTGCATTTCGGACACAATTTCGATATTATACTGGAATACGATATTCAATCTTTACCAGTAACTAGTAAGAATTGTTTATTGTTTATTTCCGGCAAAAGCGAAGCAAATCCTCTTCCACACCTCCACAACCTTTTTAAAGCACTATATAGGTACCACTCATAAACACGTTTTTTTTTCATAAAATCGACAGACAGTAACACAAAATTTCATTTGGAAAAATAATTTTGTTATTTTTTTATTGTTGACCAATTTTTGCATATTGTAGAAACCCCAAAATCGCCCTGTATCTATTTCCAAATAATCTCTAAAGGATCCTGGGCTCGTTATAGGACAGAAGGGCTGGCGTACCAAAGTATACCGGTTTCTAGACCAGGATGTTATCTGTACAATTTATCCTGCTATCGATTCGATCCCCCGGGATATTCGGGAAAATTGAGACGGTTTTTTATTGGAGATGCATATAACTATAAAGATCCTAGATGGATAGGAGTCCCGAATGAGGATTGCGAGGTATGATGTAGTTTTTAATAATCAATAAAAAATATTGTTGTTCAAAAGTTAACAAGAAGAAATCGAAAGAGAAGTAAATGAATCCTTTAAATTGTGCGCCTATGGCAAACAAAAATGTTCACAAATGAATAAAATCCTTATGGTAGATGGGAATTATCACAAACTAATCAACCCCTTTTAAAAATTTCACCATACGCCCATGGTAGATGGTAAATCTCACAAATTAATCAACCCCTTTTAAAAATTTTACCATACGCCCATGGCAGATGGTAAATCTCACAAATTAATCAACCCCTTTTAAAAATTTCACTATACGCCCATGGTAGACGGGAATTTTGACAAAATAAAGAGCCCCCTGTAAAACCCCTTTACATTGTGCGCCTATGGTAAGCAAAAATGTTCACAAATGAATCAAATCCTTATTGTAGATGGGAATTATCACAAATTAATCAACCCCTTTTAAAAATTTCACCACACGCCCATGCTAGATGGGAATTTTGACAAAATAAAGAGCCCCTTGTAAAACCCTTTACATTGTGCGCCAAAAATGTTCACAAATGAATCAAACCCTTATAGAACGCCCATGGTAGATGAGAATTCTCACAAACTAATCAACCCCCCTTATAAAACTTTCATAATACGCCTATGACAAACAGTAAATCTCACAAATTATTCAAACCCTTTTAAAAATTTCACTATACGCCCATGGTAGACGGGAATTTTGACAAAATAAAGAGCCCCCTGTAAAACCCCTCTACATTGTACGTCTATGGTAAACAAAAATGTTCACAAATGAATCAAACCCTTATAGAACGCCCATGGTAGATGGTAATCATCACAAACTAATCCACCCCTTATAAAACTTTTATAATACGCCCATGGCAAATGGTAAATCTCACAAATTATTCAAACCCTATTAAAAATTTCACCATACGCCCATGGTAGATGGGAAATTTTGACAAAATAAAGAGCCCCTTGCAAAACCCCTTTTAAAATTTCTTTCGTACGCCTATAGTAAATGGTAGTTTAAAAAAAATAGGGCCACTAAAAATTTTATCGAAAACGTGTGAAAATTTTTGGAAAGAGAACATTCATTTAGTATAATTTTTAGACGGGAGTTTTAAACAAATTCAGTGCAAGTACCATAGGAACTGGACAACTTCAGGTAAGATTGAACGTGATCCACCAGTCCCAAGCCTTTTTGAAGGAATTTAATGAAGGAGATGCCAGAGAAAAATTCATTTATGAAAAACTAAATTCTTCCAGCCTTATTAAAAGCGTAAATCAAGTATTGGTGGCGTTCAAGAAAGCAAGACGGAAAATGTACGAAATAAAAAAACAGCTGTAATCTAGAGCTGGCGAGCACCTTTGACTATGTTAAGAAATGTAAAAAAGAAGATAAAATTTTGACAGTTGACAATTGTAAATATAACCTTCAAATTTTTAAACGTGTTTTTTCTTTATTCTTTTTATTATATACTTATTAAAAACCTACAAATCATGTCCAGAAAACGGTATAATTGGAAATCAAGGCAAGTTGTAGATACTATCGTTGATAATTCAAGCACAAAAAAGGTAATTTTATTGATATTTCGCCTTAAAACAACTAAATAAAATAACGTTTCAGATTGAAGTAGATTTAGGAGCTGGAGGAAAATATGATCATAGTAACGAACTTGTTTTGCCATCTAAAAAGCGCAAAACAAAAATTAAAAAAGATAAAACAGTTGTTACAAAAATACTTTCCAAAAAACAAAAGAAACATTTACAAAAAATCGTAGACAAATCTAACAAGAAACTAAATGTAAGTACTTATAAAAATAAACAACTAGCAATTCTTCATTCAATTCTTTATAGCGTACTCAGTTATTAAATGAATTACAAAAAGTTCAAGCTTCATCGGAAGAAATTTCTCAATTAACATCAATATCATCAATTCAAACAAAGGGGTTGAAAAGATATTTCCATGAAGAAATATTTCCTGAAAAAATTAAACCCAAAAGAAAACCAGACACAACAAATGGTTATACCGTTACCAGCTCAATATCTGGTGCAAAAAGAAGAAAACTGTTAGAAAATGACGAAAAGAAACAATCCTACGATCCTAATGTTGTTGGATTTGATAGTAGCAGCTCAGAAATAAGCGGATTGGAATCGGAAGATGAGAAAGTAGAGTTGAAAATTGAAAATGTAGTAGAAATTGATGAAAGTATAAAGGATGAAGTTCAAATTATTCAAAAAGAAGAAGCACCTATTAAAATTGAAGATAATAAAAATAATCAAAAAGAAAAATCATCTTCCAGAAAACCAGCAGTTTATGTAGATGTAATTAGAAACGAAGAGATTCAGGCTGCAAGATTAAAACTACCAATTTTAGCAGAAGAGCAACAAATTATGGAAGTTATTAATGAACATTCTATTATTATTATTGCTGGTGAAACGGGGAGTGGAAAAACTACTCAGGTAAAGAAATATCGAAAAATGTTATTCAGCTTCACTTAAAAACTGTTTTTAGGTACCTCAATTTTTGTACGAAGCTGGATATGCTTTAAAAAAGCAAATTGCTGTTACCGAGCCTAGAAGAGTTGCAGCTATTTCAATGTCTAATCGAGTAGCAAAGGAAATGAACTTGAGTACAAAAGAAGTCAGTTATCTCATTAGATTCGAAGGCAATGTGACAGATGATACGAAAATAAAATTTATGACTGATGGGGTTTTATTAAAAGAAATTCAAACTGATTTTTTGCTTACAAAATATTCTGTTGTTATACTCGATGAAGCCCACGAAAGGTCTGTTTATACAGACATATTGATAGGTTTACTATCCCGAATAGTTCCTTTGAGGCATAAAAAAGGAGATCCGCTGAAACTAATAGTGATGTCTGCAACATTGCGATTGGAGGATTTTACTAATAATCAACGGCTTTTTAAAAAAACCCCTCCAGTTATCAAAGTAGAAGCGAGGCAGTTTCCAGTAATTTGTCATTTCAATAAAAGAACACCACAGAATTATGTAAAAGAAGCTTTTAATAAAGCTGTTAAGATTAACACCAAGCTACCTGAAGGGGGAATATTAATTTTTGTCACAGGTAAGTGAATTTTACCAAGAAATATCATATATGTGTAAAAAATTTTTCGGGATACAAATTTTCTTAGATCATATATTATGGATATTTTAGGTGGAAAGTCGATTTTATTGATCTGTTTTAAATTTATACTTGCATGAAGGCAAGAAAGCTTGAGATTTAATAGAATTTTGCTAGTTTTTGTTCATACTTACTGCATATTTAGGAATAATCAAGTAGTCTCACTTTATTCACTAGATACAATCACTAAATGTTAAATAGACAAAATAAACATGTTTAGGTTTATCTTTAACTGTTTTTTAATAACACAAACACTTTTATTTTATTTCTTTTCAGTGATTTTAAGTCGACGCTGTTAAATTTAAATCTCGATTTAGAAAATGGCGTCAACTATATCAAAAGAGCGCATGCGCTGTACCAGCTAGTCAAAATAAAATCTAAATCAATTTTATTGAATTATACTTTTACCAAAAAAAATTGAATACTCTGTATATGAAAATTAATAAAAACAATTATAAAATATAATAATTGTTATGACAACTGTAATTTCACATAATTTTCGTTGTATGTGTTGTTTCAACCAGTGTAAGTCAGAGAGACGATTGTAGATGTCGCTTAAACGCAACTATTTAATTTTTCTAATAAAATAAATGCATTTAAAACTACTCAATGCGAAAAATGTAGTAGTTCTATACTCAAAAATAATTTAAAAAAAAAATTACAGAAAAAAAACAGTATTTACCATGCAAATAATGAAAAACCATTTCTCACTCATTTCATAACCTCTTCATCTTAGGTCAGCAAGAAGTTAATTCATTAGTAAAAAAGTTAAGAAGAGCCTTCCCGTTAAGGCACAAGGCAAAAATCATCGAAAGAAATGAACAACTCAAAAATCAGATAGATGAAGACAATTTAACTGAAACTGAAGATATTGAACAAGGTAATACATAACCAAAAATTCTCATATAATTTATTTGATTTAAAAAATTATTTTTAGGTATGAAAAAAGCCTTGAATCGAAAAAAGAAAATAAAAATCATCCCAGAAATTAATCTAGACGATTATAGTATACCAGGTGACAACGAAAACATATCCGATGAAGAACTAACAGATTTAGAAGATGATGACGAAACTGATGTAACAACCATAACAAATGCACAACCTTTGTGGACTATTCCTCTTTATTCCCTTCTCCCGACATACAAACAACAAAAGGTTAGTATATTTCTAATTAGATATAAACTTCTTGTACGTTACATACTTTCAGGTTTTTGAAAATCCTCCTCCTGGTTGTAGACTTTGCGTTGTTAGTACAAATGTCGCTGAAACTTCTCTTACTATTCCTAATATTAAATACGTGGTAGATACAGGGAAAACTAAAGTTAAATTGTTCGATAAAGTTACAGGTGTAACTAGTTACTTTGTTACTTGGACAAGCAAAGCTTCAGCGAATCAAAGAGCTGGTAGAGCGGGAAGATTAGGACCTGGACATTGTTACAGGTACATACTGAAGTTAGGTTAGGTTCTGTAGTACTGTCAGTTATGTTAGGTTAGGTTTTGTTGAGCTGTCTAGGGATGGTAAACTCGATTCCGATTCGACTCGACAATCGAGTTTTCTCGTCAAATAGTCGATTTCTGAAGTCGATCAAGAATCGATTCTTGACATTCGACTTCGACTTTACGGTTAAGTGACTAAAAACTAAAAAGTCGAGTTTCTGTTGAATATTATTGACTTGACACGTTATTAATAAATAAAAATACTATTTTTGTGCTTTATTTAAAAAAAATTGTATTATCCATTCATGGCATTGCGATTGGATGAATAAATTTACTAACTATAAAAATTATTGATCTTTCAATTTGGAATCGTTTAAAGTCGATTCTGGCGCTCGAGTAATCGATTCTTGAAATCGAAAAATATCGAATTCGGAATCGATTCTTTGAAAAATATTTCCATCCCTAGTGCTGTCATATTTTTTTGTAGGTTATATTCTAGTGCAGTTTTTAACGATGAATTACAGGAATTTTCCGTTCCTGAAATTCAGGAAAAACCCGTCGACGATTTGTATTTGCAAATGAAATGTATGAACATAGATAAAGTGATAAATTTCCCTTTTCCCACTGCTCCTGATTTACTACAATTAAAATCCGCCGAATCTAGATTGGAAACTTTAGGGGCTCTTAATAAAGGACAAGTAACTCCTCTTGGAAGAGCGATTTCCAAGTTTCCTGTATTACCGAGGTTTGGGAAAATGTTGGCACTCAGCCATCAACAAGATTTGTTACCCTACACTGTTTGTTTAGTTGCAGCTCTTTCTGTACAAGAAGTGTTACTAGAGGTGAGTCGTACTTGGATATGTTAGGTTAGGTTTCACCTTTTCCCGATATTTTCTGTATTTACAGGTACCTATAGTGCAAATGAGCCCCGAAGAACGGAAAGAAATTCGTCAAAAATGGTCTGCGACTCGCCTAAAATGGGCGGGACACGGCAACTCTCTTTTTCTCGGAGATAATATGGTTTTGCTTAGAGCCGTGGGAGCTGCTGAATATGCTAATAGCGAAGGAAAACTCGAACAATTCTGCACGGAAAATGGTTTAAGGCACAAAGCAATCGTGGAAATTCGAAAATTAAGGATACAACTCACGAACGAAATTAAGAAAAACGTACCGGATGCTAATGTCAATGTTGACCCGAAGCTTAAACCACCCACCGATCTACAAGCTAAACTCTTGAGGTAAGAAATAATTTCAGTGTATTTTTAGTTCTATGGAATTGTCAAAAAGTGTTTCGTCTATGATGTGATTTCCGATCTGTCAAATGTCTATCAAATATATTTGACGTTTGTCAATCATAACCTTTGTTTTTAGCATGTTTTTATTTCGTAAATATAATTTATAAACTCCAATCTTTATAACCCTAACAGTAGTTAAAGTGCAGTAAAATATAACGTATTTTTAGACAAATTTTGAAAAATTTCAGTGTATTTTTAGTTCTATGGAATTGTCAAAGGGTGTTTCGTCCATGATGTGCTATTCTGTGGTTTTCGATCTGTCAAATGTCTATCAAATATATTTGTCGTTTGTCAATCATAACCTTAGTTTCTTAGTATGTTTTTATTTCGTAAATATAGTTAATAAACTTGAATCTTTATAACCATAACAGTAGTTGAAGTGTCTCCGATCTTTCTAGACAAATTTTGCTGGCCGGTTTGGGAGACCAAGTGGCCAAAAAAATATCCCTAGAAGAAGTGAAAGATGGCGAAGATAAATCAAAATTCAAATACGCCTATCATGCTAATAATATGGAAGAGCCAGTATTCTTGCATCAAGGATCGGTTCTAAAAAAAACCCTACCGGAATATGTAGTATATCAAGAAATATATGAAACTAATAAAATGTACATGCGAGGAGTAACGGCAATCGAACCAGAGTGGTTGGCAACTTACGTACCAGGTTTATGTAACTTATCCGAACCTGTAATGAATCCTGAACCGAGGTATAACCCAGCCACTGGTAAAGTTCATTGTACAGTAACCGGTTCTTTTGGAACACAAGCATGGCAATTACCGAACATTGAAATAATTTACCCGAAATCGATAAATTGTTATAAATGGTTCGCAAGGTTTTTACTTGAAGGAAAAGTGTTTTCAAAATTGGAAAAATACAGTAGCATCCTTTTGAGTCAGCCGAATATAATGGTGAAAAATTGGGCCAAACTGCAACCTAGAACTGAAAGTATTTTAAAAGCTCTTTTGTCCAAGGAATGTTGTACGAAAGATGGTTTGGAGAGAGCATGGAAAGAAAAGCCCCAGTGTAAGTTTTTAAGTTGTACTTCCATTATATTAAGACAGTCATTTATTTTGTTTTTTAGTTTTGTTAAACGAATACACAAAATGGTTGCCAGAATCAGCACATACGGAAATTAGTTTGTTCTGGCCACCGCTGGAGAATAAACAATCGTAACAACAATTTCCTGTATTGTAAATAGTGATTTACGTCAACAACATGTTAATAATAAATAAAATTTGTTACAACAAATTCTTTTATTTAACCTCTCTTAACTCTCGGTAGATTTTAGTGTTAATATTATTTGAATCTTACAGTTATTAACAAGATAAAAGCATTCCTTTAGCAACATCTTGAGCTTTCTCTTTTCCTTGTAGCTTCTCGAAAATAGCTAAAGCAAAATCAAAAGTAGTACCAGGCCCTCTGCTAGATCATATAATATGGATATTTTAGGTGGAAAATCGATTTTATTGATGTTTCAAATTCATACTTGCATGAAGGCGAAAAAGCTTAAGATTTAATAGTATATTATTCAACAAGTGTGTAATGATGGCTATTACCCACGAATATGAAATTGCAACACGAGCCGGAGGCGAGATTTGTAACATCTGAGTGGGTAATAGCCATTATGCGCGTGTTGAATACTATACTTTATCCACAACTATTAATTGATATATCTGTTAAAGATGCGATTTTTATCAAGTACCATATGGAATTGAATAATAATGACAGTTCGATGGAATAATATTACTCAATAGTTGTGTCAAACTTGAAAATGTTATCCTAGTGTATTTTGTTGAACTTGCTAAAAACCTTAATCATGGAGCTAATGGGAGCATATATATAGTTGTGGATAAAAGAATTTAACTAGTTTTTATTCATACTTACTGCATCTTGAAGAATCATCAAGTGGTCTCACTTTATTCACTAGATACAATCACTAAATGTTAAATAAACAACTAAACATGTTTAGGTTTATCTTTAACTGTTTTTTAATAACACAAACACTTTTATTTTATTTCTTTTCTGTGAGTTTTAGTCGACGCTGTTAAATTCAAATCTAGATTTGGAAAATGGCGTCAACTATTTCAAAAGAGCGCATGCGCTGTACTCACTAATCAAAATAAAATCTAAATCAATTTTATCATGTACCAACTAGTCAAACTAAAATCTCTCTTCAACAATATGTTAATAATAAATAAAATTTGTTACAACGAATTCTTTTATTTAACCTCTCTTAACTCAGTACATTTTAGTGTAAATATTATTTGAATCTTAAAGTTATTAACAAGATAAAAGCATTCCTTTAGAAACTTCTTGAGCTTTCTCTTTTCCTTGTAGCTTCTCGACAATAGCTAAAGCAAAATCAAAAGCTGTACCAGGTCCTCTGCTCGTGATTAAAGTACCATCGATAACTACTTTTTCTTCTTCATATTGATAACCATGATCACCATCCAAAAGTTCATTTTTAACGCTTGGGTATGAAGTAAGCTTTTTACCTCTGGCGATTCCATGAGCTTTCAATGCCAAAGGAGCTTAAAAGTAGTATATTAAAACACTTATTCACAATTACTCTGATCTACGTAAATACCTGCACATATTGCTGCGATATGTCGTCCATTAGCTTCTTGTTCTTTAAGTAAATCTCCTACTTCTTTAGATTGTGCCATTGCTTTCGATCCCCCTAATCCACCAGGTAAAATGATAACATCAAAAGGTACTTTACTTGCAGCTTCTGCAATGCAGACGTCAGGCTGGATTTTAATACCTCGACTACATTTAACTAGGGAACTATCTGGAACACCCGTTACAGTAACTTCCACCTAGATATATTTGATATTCATGGAAAAACATTACCAAATTACTTATTGTTTTTTTACTTACACCTCCTCTGACCAAAACATCGGCAGATATTACAAATTCCATTTCTTCGGCACCTGAGGCCAAAAAAATTAAAGCTTTTGGAGACATGACACACTGTGAGAAATATTTTATTTTTTCCAGACACAAATTACCAATGACTGGCCACAAGTGCCTAGTTGCTGGTTTTAATTTAGGACAATTAAATAATATGCCTGCCACAGTGAATAACAAATTCAAATTCTGCTAATTTCACCTTATATCTTTTGAAGGTTAGTGTCAAATCTCTTCTTCTTTTTCAATTATTGGGTTATACCAGGGGATAATTTAGCTGATTGAAATGTCCTTCTAGGTAGGCAACCATGATAACCAGATGTCCTGCTTTTTTAAATTGTGCCATTGTTTTTGATCCTCCTGCTCCACCAGGTAAAGTAATGACGCTTCTGCAATGTTTGTCGGGCTAAATATGAACATCTATACAAGTATGTTATCTGTGATTATTGGCATAATTCTTCTTTTTTTCCTTTATTGCGAAGTATACCAGGGAATAACTTACCAAACTTATGCAAAAAATATCCTAATAGATAGGCAACCAACAATTATTAAAATGTCATCTTACACTGAGAAAAGTGAAATTCAATGAAAACTACAATTTATAAAATAAAAACATTTAATTCGTTTACAACTACAGTTAAAAAATATATAAATATAATCTCAGGTATATAATATACTTAAAAATTAATATAAATAGTAATATCAAATAAAATTAGCATATATACAACGATAATATCTCATGATGTGTGTACATTGGATTTATGGTTGTATATTAACAAATAATGTAAAAAAAATTGTACAGGTTATTATAAAATAAAATATGGTAAAATTAATAACGGAATGCTATAAAACAACATCATATAAACTAGTTAACTTAAGTAAATACTATCCTTCAAAGCCCTATTTACTTGGTACTGTTAGGTACGGACCTTCAGAAACAAAATATAAAGCTGCTTATACAAATTAGGTTTAACTGATACTAGGGTGGCCCACGGCGCTTGGACATTTCAATATACAATGTGTCCGCTTAAAATCGCACTATATGGGAAACTTTTTTATTTTCAATTTTATGAAAAAAACTTATTCTTCATAAAAAGTTCTGCATGTTCTAAAATCTAAAATACAATTATCGGATATCAATTTATTTTAGTATGAACTTTATGAACTTTACTAGTAGTCCAGTAAACGAATGTGTCAACATGGGCAACTGGTCCAGCAAAAGCAATTTTTTTTAATTTGCAGGCTATGGTAGACACATTAAATTCCCAAAATGTCAGGTACCTGATCAATGTGGAAGGGTGGGAAAACGGCTCTGAAATTCCAGAAAATCCGTTTTCCCACGATATCTGCCGATATTTGACCACTGGAGAATTTTTGTTCAGACGAAAAATAAAGAGCAGTTCCTTACCCACAAAAATGATACCCAGTATTTTTTCGTAAAATTAGATAGTTTTAGAGATAAATGGCCCGAAGGCCGACCCAAAATTGAGCACGCTCTGAGGGCTTGGCGTCCCCGAGTAAATTACCAATTTTTTAATAACTCGTGTGAAAATCAATATTTTTTAATGAATCAAAGTGCGGATGTGGCTACTAAGGCGTGTTTTTATCCACTCAATTTGTGCTGTTGAAAAATGGAAGTCGCAGAGGATTCTACTACGCCCGTGTGTTTTATTTGTGATCAAGCTCTGTCTGAACAACGGTTACCCGAGGACTAGAAACGTCAGTTTTTAAGTTTCAGAAAACTGCGAACTTTTTAACCACCATTTTTGCAAAAAATATTGGTGTATCGAAAAAAATTGTGGGGACAATTCTTGTAGGTAATGAACTGCTCTTCATTTTTTGTCTGAACAAAAATTCTCTAAGGCTCCTAGTTCGGGAGATATCGGCGGAAAACGGATTTTCGGGATCTCTAGAGCCATTTTCCGACCCTCCCACAAATTTCAGGAACCTGACATTTTGGGGGTTAAATGTACCTACTATCACCTGCAAATTGAAAACAAAATTTTTCTTGCTGGACCAGATGCTCATGTTGACGGTATTTTTCGCCTTCATTTACTGGACTATAGATACAATAGCAATGCAAATTTTACTGTAGTTTTACGTATAATATCGGATGCTCTGACAAACTAATGAATGTTTGATAGCTACGCGTTAGAATTTTACGCAAATATGGTAGCGTTATTAAGAAAATAGAAACAATATTAAACAAGCACAAAACCTATTTTTTCAATGTAAATGAATGCAATTACATATTTGAACGTAGTTTCCAGCACTGATCAACTTTTTTTAATACTATTTTTCGATATTGTCAAATTTAAAGGTACTTTACTCTTGAGTAAAGTTCATATTGTTTGAGAAACCTCCTATAATACTAAAAAAAATTGATATCTGATAATTGTATTTCAGATTTTAGAACATGCAGAACTTTTTATGAAGAATAAGTTTTTTTCCTAAAATTGATACTTAATAAAAAAGTTTCCCATATGTGGACACATTGTATATCTAATATTAGTCTTTGACATTTTGCTTTGAAAATAAAAAAGTATTAAGAACATCAGATCGAATTAATTTTGAATTCATTTTAAAAATCTATTGCATACATAATGTTCCACCCAGTTCATATGAAGACGAAAACAAAATATTCAGGCCAAATGTATTTCGCTAAACTTTACATCCGTTCTTAAGAGATTTTGATTGATTTGAATAGTCTGAATACATAAGTTGAGGTTAGATAAAAAACCTACTGAGATCGACATATCAAATGTACAGGATGTATCAAACGTTATAGTGTAAAAATACTTATTGTTTTTTATTTTTACAGCCTATGGTTTTCAAATTGGTGATTTCAGAGATTTTGATGTGCTTTTTCTGAATTTCGATGTTGACTGCCCCTTTTAAATATCCCTTACATGAAAAATAAAGCAAATGCAGCCTATACCCCACAATAACCTATAAAATCATTTATAAAATGATTTAATTCATCTAAATTATAAGAATAAATTGATCAAATAAGAAAACAAACAAAGCTCCCTTCTACTTAAGAAACAAAATACAATCTGTGAATGTAAATGGTCGTGGAAAAACATTTCTCAGTGTAACACCTTTAAATGTTTTACAATAACAAATTAGCAATAAAAATATACATTTATAATCTACTAGCATTTGAGAAACATAACAGAAATGTCGAAGGTAGAAACTATCCCATTATAGTATGTTAATTGTCATTTTTACAATCAATAAACTGTTACAAAAAATTGACTAAATAACTGGAACCTTTATTGGGACTCTGCACACTATAGAATTCTGCTATCGACTCTATTCACACGTCTTTTCTTAATAAAAACTTCAATATATTTCATATTAATAAGTAAGTTATAAATTAAGACTTGTCGACAGTATAAAGACTGCTGTCGACTGGAATAATATATGATTATAATACTGTAGAAAGCGATCGGTATAATTCTATAGTTAGCAGAGTCACAGCTGTCACCTAATTTACATAAACAATAATGAAGTTGCACACTTAACCTCGAAATATTTTTCTGTCAAATAAAAATTTCAAAACACAGAATCAGAAACAACTAAGAGTAGGCACGTCTGACAGTTGTAAGATCTATGGTTGTAAGGATAGTCACCACACTTTACACTAATGTATATCCTGTTGCTAACCTCATCAGTACATAGTAATACTTTCAGATTAGGAAAAAAAAGCTAAGTTTACCTAAGTTTACCCTGTATGCGTAAATAGTGAAAAAAATTATAAATCTAAGTAATTGTTCATAAATAAATAATTATAGATATATAATACTTCTAGACATGGCAAGAAAAACTTTAGGCAGGTTGAACTTAATACACATTTTTTTTTGATTATACAATTTCACGCTTAAAAATCACAGCACATAAATATAAAACAATAACAATGAATTATTCTAAGTAACAACCGATATTGAGTATTAAAAAGAGTATTTATATTTTATTTAAATTTTATATCGAGAATAAAAGGTAATCATTTTCAAATGGAACTAAAAGCGTTTTGCATTTCAAGTTTTAGGTTTTAAATTAGATGCCTACACCATTTTTATCCTCTTTTATATTTTGCATATAACTACAGCAATGCCTCTAGTAAATACACAATAAAAGAAAACTCATGAATATTAATTTTCCTCAGTACAACAAATGCAGATTAGTAACTTTAATGATATTACCGGGAATAATAATAAACCATTAAACAGAGTATACATAAAACATGGTAGAGACAACCTACACAATAAGCCATGAATACTAATCGATAGGAACTGAAACAATGAATAATATATTTTAGATAATAAATATTTTACCCATGTAATACCTACTGCTTGAAAAAAGTATCAATCTTTATCTATTTTTATTGAATTAGTGAGTGAGAATCTTACCATGACATTGGTGTATTTCTGGTTGCGTGAAACGTTACATTACGACGGATGAATTTTCCTTTTTATTTATTATAAGTATATTATAAAATACTTGAAAAAACATAACTTGCACGTGTAAACTATGTATAATAGTTATAGATAACTAAAATAAGAATAAGAGTAACATAAATACGACTCTGCAATAAACTCCCTTAAAATTAATTATATTTGTACCTACTTGTATCTTAGTGAAGGTTTTAAAATGAATGAATTTCTGATTACTGTACCTAGTTATTATTATTATTCAGCTAACTTTACAAGTGCCAATTAAAAGTAAATAAATTAATGGTGTATTGTTATCTCGTTCTTCTTCCATTATAATAGATTGAAATGAAACAATGTAAAATGTAAAAATATTCTCGGTTCGATCTAGATTCGTGAAACTTGTTTTCGACGTCCAAATTGACAATACGTTGTTGACAACAAATAACTACATTTTTTTTAACCAATGTTAGATGTTGATATGAAAATATTTCTTAATTATACAGTTATAGATGAATCTATAAATTTATGTTACTAACTGTAACTTTTTTGACATCTCTTCGTTTTTATATGTTATATATACAGAGTGTCCCAAAAAGGTTTTATACAAATTATTTTATTGACCTATTTGTACATAATTATATGTTTTTTTGTTGTGAAATCAGAAGATCGGTTATTAAATATATTATTGGTTTTATTAATGATATTTTGTTGCTTCCTCTCTTCCGTTATAACTGGCCGAAAAGAAATTTACGACCAACATAATTTAGTAATTATTGAAATTGGCTTCTTAACGAAAATTTATTATTCACATTTTTTGAATTTAATACGTCTCATTATACCGTAAATAAACTTTGTAATAACTGCCAGTGATGTCGTTAATCATTTTGAGGTAAAGAAAACAAAGATAGCTATAGTACGAGTAGGTAAAAAAAGTTGAAAATATCGGACGTTTTAGCAAACTTTGAATCGTTTTATTAGAAATTGAAAATATACGTTTTGTTGCTCTACATTTATACTTTTGAAAACCGTTTTTGAATTTAAAATCGGACTATTGATAACGCGTCCAGATACGTTGCAAATTTTCACATAAAAAAATTAAAACTGCAATTGCGATCAAAGTAACCATCACTCGGTATTTTTTTTTCTCACATGTGAAGTACATATAAATATGCTCTTTTGTACAAAAGTACAGTTTTTAAAAATTAAAAATAACAAAGATATAAGTTTTTAAAAAAAATTACTTATTTTCCAGTTTTTCCCAATTTCCCCGTCTCCTAATTATCCGATCAAGTTGTTTAACCCCTTATTTTGTTCGTATTTTAATTACCTACATTTTTTCTATACAAATAATTGAGATTGCTTCACTACTTTTCACGTTATACGGAAAAAATTAAAAAAATCAAGTTTTAAAGCATAAAAATGGATTCAAACTTTGTCATCATTTTATTAAAAATTGAAAATATACGTTTTGTTGCTCTAAATTTATACTTTCTAAAACCAGTTTAAAATTTAAAATCGGACTATTGATAACGTGTCTAGATACATTTCAAATTTTCACATAAAAAAAAATTAAAACTGCAATTGCGATCAAAGTAACCATCACTCGGTGTTTCTTTTTCTCACATGTAAAGTACATATAAATATGCTCTTTTGTACAAAAGTACAGTTTTTAAAAGTTAAAAATAACAAAGATGTAAGTTTAAAAAAAAAATTAATTATTTTCCAGTTTTTCCAAATTTTCTCGGCTCCTAATTATCCGATCAAGCTGTTTAACCCCTTATTTTGTTCGTATTTCAATTACCTACGTTTTTCCCATACACACAATTAAGATTCCTACACTACTTTTCACGTTAAACTAAAAAAATCAACTTTTAAAGCTTAAAAAAGGATTCAAACATGGCTCATTTCATTTTAAATACAAAAAAACCCCAACAGAAATGCAAAACATGAACAAACAACAAAATGGGTAACAAGCTACCTTGATTTACCTTTCACCGCGCCAACATTACCCGCCGCCACGGCATTCTTCTGCGCTATATGCGTCTGGTAATGTTTAGCCAGATGAGCTTTTTGCCTAAAACTCTTACCACACAAACTACACGCAAACGGTTTTTCACCAGTATGCGTTCTAATATGAACATTAACAGAATATTTATCCTTGAACCCTTTCGAACAAATATTACAATAATGCAAAGACCTTTCCTTCCGAACAACGTTAGTAGACGTAGCAGGTTGAACGGTAGTCAACGTCTTGCTCCCGCTATTTTGTCTCTTATACTTCTTAGTAGGTTTTGTACTTAATACAGTTGGGGTGGTCGTTTGAATCGGGGTATTTATGTACAACAAACCTATTTGTTCACCTCCAACGGAAGTTATACTATTTTCACCGGATGTATCTAGCTGGCAGTACTGGTGAACTGACTCTGCGACTTCATTTTCTATTCTTTTTAGTTTCTCGAAGTCTTCGGGGTAGGAATGGTCTAATTGACTCAGCAGAAGATCGTCTACGTTAGTGGAATTCTCAGCTTCTCTAACTACTTTACCTACGATATGTTCTTCGAAAATAATTTTACCATTAGCGTCTATTCCAGCTACTATAGTGGGGATTTTATCTTGCTGGTCGTCTTTAAGAAATACTGTTTCGGTTTTTGTTGGGGGTGTGGAAAGAACTTTCCGAAGTTCAACGTTGTTTTCATTTTGCGGGGATTTTTGTTGAACAGGTTTGAAAGATCCGTTGTATCGAATATAAGATTTCCCTTGTAGAGCGCTTCTTAGTAACGAATCAGGGGAATCTTTTTCACTGCTATTATCATTATTAGTATTATTATTATTATTACAAACTTTCCAATCGTTATTATTATTTTCAAAAGCATCAGGTGATTCAAGCATTGGACTTCCTACTATCAACGCATTGGTTATTTCGTCTTTATTTTCTTCATATGTATACGTTTCGGATTTTATGAGACCATCAGTGTTCGTTGTAACATTATTTTCGTTAAAATTATTGTAATTGCTATTAGGCATGACGCTGAGTATTGAATCTATATCAATACCGACTTGTAGTTGGTCCATTGAGCTTGGACTGGACATGGATTCATCTTCTTTCGGTAAACGATACCACGTTGCACTTTGGTCTATTCCGTTTAATACTGTGAGGGTATAAATTTGTTCGTCTGTGTTGTTAGTTTTTTCCGGACTAAGTTGTTCAACTTCGTTCGTTGTTGACATCCAACAATATTTGTTCAAATCTTCTAATAGAGCTGTCTCTATTTTAACAGTGTCTTTGACGTTCCATAAAGTCGGTTCAAAGCCGTCGTTTAAACTGTCTGGTAGCTCTGTTATTAACATTGTATTGTTATTGGATTCTTTAGAATCTTCTATACTTTCTAAGAACGGATTGATGTTGCGCATTTGTTTGGAAAATTGCTGGATGCAATGATTGTCGTTAGAGTCAGAAGGCACGACGAAATCGAAGAAATCTGTTTTTATTTCTTCACTACTTAATGTCCCTGTTAAATCCATTATCACAGTTTCTTTGAGTTCCATCAAATTTTTTGTAATTTCACTAAATGTATCTTCTTAATACTTGTTGAGTTCGCTATGATGGGGAGATTGATCTGAAACAAGAGAAAGTGGAATTAATAATTTCTTACAAATCCTCTCTTGCAATCAGAAAGTTATGTCAATTGCAGCTGTGACTATTCTAGAACCACTACCTTCCGGAGTCTTCTAGAATTTAAGAAAGACTATGTACAAAATGTTTCTAAATTCAAGCGAAAAAGTTCAAGAGGTATTTGCTGATGTGAAATTACCAAAGATCTTCCCTATGACAACATTTTCTCAGCCCCCTTCCCAGATATCATCCCTGAAAGGTGCCGAGTCACCTTACTATGGATTCCAGGATACACTGGAATAAAAGGAAATGATATAGCAAAAAGGGGGACTGAAATACCTTTCTGGGAGCCTGAATCCTTTTGCTGAATCAGCCTCAATGTAATATTGGAAGAAATAGGTGAAGCCGAGAAAAAGAGATCTGACCATTGGGAAGATCTAAAAGATCTAAAACTGCGCTAAGAGTTTTAACAGGGATCCTAACGGGACATTGTCGCCTGAATAGGCACCTGAAAAAGCTCAAAATAGTGGAGGAAGAAGAATGCAGCAATATTTACTAGTCTCAAAATGTTTCTTAAATCCCTTATAATATAATTAAGTATTTATGCCTGTAAAGTATCATTAAAAAGCCCTATTCGAAGAAAAAGTAGCTTTACGATATGTTACTGTATGTTTGGTTGCATAAACCATAAGGGGTAATGTGCACATTAATATAACAATATAGCTCAAAAATCACTGAAATTTACAACATACAGATTTTATAACATTCAATTAAAAGTATCTATGATTGCTTTGCTTGTTGTTTTTAAGGAAAACTTCGAAATGCTACTTTATTAGTAATTAAACGAAAGTTCCCAACTCTACATATTCATCAGCCGCCTTACACGAGAAACTAGCACAGATTCATTCCTTTCAGGCATTTCGTTTAGTTTTATTTTCATAGTTCAGAATCTACCTCGGATATATCGGTCTAATCATAGAAGGCAAAAATTGCGTAATTTAGATTAACCAGAGTATCATTATCTCGTTACCGACTTTAAGAAGTAATTAACTTATGTAACAGCTCGTGTATCGATAACATTATTAGAAATTATTATTGTCCTCTTATCGATACAATTTAATTAAATTTATTAAATATATTGTATACTAAACTAAAGCTCTAAATATAGTACACGCATATTTCATATTTTGCTTGGATATTAATTTATAATAGTAAATATGATATCAAAAATTACTAATATTAGGAAATAAACCAGTTTCCATTGGAAATTACTCCCAAATTTTAAAATAAAATTCAAATTTCAATGCACTTTCCGACCACAACCCGAGGATTTCCGAACGCTACCGATGATACGTGTGATGTCATATCTCTTGTGTTTACTTATGTCAATATGGCTGGTATTGCATTAGGTTATGTGTAGTTGTGTGTTTATATTGTATTTTAATTAACTATTAATTGCTTCATCGACGTAAAAATATCATTTATATGTTTGTTTGACACCATTACGTGTTTGTGTGTACTTTTATTTCTAAAAGTCAACGTAAAGTGGAAAGTGGACATAAATATTCGATATTTCCGAGGATATTTTAAAACTTTTAGAAAAAAATATTTTATTTACTAGTTCAGTGTTCAGTGACGATTCTTTCATATTTTGTGAGTGAAGATATGGCTAGCGAAGGTTTTGTAAGCACAAACTGATAATTTGTCCAAAGTAGACTCATTTTTGCTGCTTTAATTTATGAAGTCAAACAGCTGCTTTAATGCAGAGGAAATAAGAGGAGTTAAAGTATTATCGTGAGTACGATTTAAACTATGTTTTATTTATATAATATATACCAACCATATTTCGATGTGTGGTCGTAAGAAAATGATGTTTTTATGGTTGATTCCTAGACATATAGGTACATAACCTCAAACTATTAAGGAATAAAAATTACCAGCATAGAAGTAGGTACTTACATTAAAATGGTCTTCACAAACAAAAGTAATGCCCTTCTCTTAAGTGTATTTTTGCTTGCGCCATCAGGTAAAGTAACAAATATTTTGTCTAGAGTTTTAATAGACGTTGATTTACACACTGGAACAATGCAATACTTGGAATACAAAGTTTTTTTTCGGCTTTATCCATTTTTAAAGCTTTCAGAAACAAATTAGGTCACAAGAACTCAGTGTGATACACGAATAAGAACGTAAACAAATGACGTACGTCACACCATGGGGCAGCCATCTTTATGACGTAAAGCGCATTTTGGCGGACTTTCAAATTTTATGATTTTAAAAGTAGTTTTTTTTTTTGAAAAAATAGGCATGTAAGGTGTTATGAAACCTAATAAAGCTTCAATTCCCACCAATAGCAAAATTTATGCTTGTACCCTATTACAAATGACAGTTGACAACAATAAGTGTTTTAAATGAACCACAATTTCCAATTTCCAGCTTTAAAAGCCGATAATTCTTTATCGACGGGAATAGGGCACGGAATTCTGTATCCTATAAATAGTTGCCAATTTATTACCCAGATCCACTTTAGCTTCAAGCTGTCCTCAAATAAGAGGCGCCAATCACAAATTAAAAAATGCGACTACCGTATAACCTTAAACAACGTTGCTTTATAAAAAATGTTGCTAATTTAAATATTGAATATATTTAATAAAATTTATTGCAATACCAAAGCTTTAAATTAGTAGAAAGACGCAATAGTGTCTTTGATTTTCGATAACTCTACGAATTTGGCCTTGTAGATGACTTGATCATTGTCAGATACTTATAGGATGGAGGTTTCTTCTTCCATGCCACAAAATCTACATTCTTCTTCCTCCATTATTTTGAGCTTTTTCAGGTGCCCATTCAGGTGACAATGTATTGTTCTCGCCTAGTTCATTGAGTTTGTCTAGGCATTTCCATATCATTTTGGAACTGATTACACAAGAGCTCAGTGCTTTAATGGCTGCTTGACTATCAGACATTATGATAATCCTTTGTCTTCTGTATCCTTTATCAATATTGAACTGGGCGCACTTTCTTATTGCGTGGATTTCCGTTTGAAATATACTTAGGGTTTTTCCCTAGCTTTCAGAGTATTTGGTTCCTGGCCCGAACACTCCTATCCCAGTTCCTTCTATTGCTTTTGAGCCGTCTGTGTACCATTAAATAGCATTCTTTCCAAGTCTGGTAATGGTATTTGGATCCCATTCCTTTTTGTTGCTTAATTCCGTAACGAATTTCTTTGAAAAGTTAAACTTTTTCATCATACCGTCTTGTGACATGTCCCAGGCTGTCTGATTTCTAAGAAGTGAGGTTTTTTTCAATGATTCCCTCTTTACTTAGTCTGTATGCACAAATACACTGAGAAAACTGATAAGCTTGGTAAAGGTACAAGTATTGTCGGTAGATTTGCATTAAAAAAGAATAGGTAGCTACCATTTTCGTCAGACCCGACCTGTGAGATCTAAATAAAATATTAAGCGTATTAATTTGTCAGACAAACTGTATAATAATAGTTATTGAATACTTAATCGCAATTTGGAATGTAGTGCTCTCAAACGGCAGCATAAAATCTTATAAAAAGCTCATCAAACACCGTAAATCCATGCTTACTTTACAAGAACAAAAATGTTATAGCAAGTAGTTGAGGCATTTTAACAATTTTAATTTCTTTTCTAGATTCTCTAATAACATGCAGCAGCTGCGGTGTAGAGATGATGAATACCACATGTAAATTCAGTGTATTACTATTTTTTATTCAACAGTACTTATATCATATCGCGCGTGCGCCTCTCAGGAGCGGCACTTATATTTTTTCTCTGGAACGCATTGTCGCTAGTAACAATGCCTCAAAAAATTGGTCGTATACAGAAGTGTGTATACAAAAAAACATGTATTTGTAAATATCTTCCAAACTACAATGTCTACAATGCGGTGAGTGGGGTTCAATACCATTATTTTTGGGACATACTGTACATCGTTTTTGTATCCAATAATTTTCTAAATCATTTCAAATAAAAACCGTCAAGAAATTATATTAGATCAAGTGATTTCACCACATGATCTGACTTACATAAGATATTTTGCGGTATGTTTGAACTGCATGTCCCTGGAGATATATTATTAGCTAAATAGCAACCACGAATCTATCTACATTCAACCAGCGTCAAAACAGTTATTTTTATGGTCTCCATAGACTTATATCTACCCACACTTCAATTATATTCATCAGGTACATAATATCCTACCTCAACAAAATGTAGAGTATACAAAGATAACTGTAAATTAAAAAGAATAAAAAATAATGATAGATCGTCTCCCAAGTCTTTAGTATGAGCTACTATAGTAAAATATTTTGTTTGGTAAGAATAAATCAAATTAAGATGAGCACACTTAAGTCAGATTAGATATTTCGTTATAAAATAACAGAATTTAAAAGAAAAGTGTTCCCACCTCTATTAACTAATGGACTAGAAAAAGTTGTACTTTCTTATAATCTCGCTTTGGACAGATACAGTCTAACTTTCCACATTAAGTTCGAGTAGATAATATTATACAAAGTATGACACGCAAACTAAAGATCAGACAAAATTTGTAAAAAATATCAATTAAAAAAAAATTGTATTGGTTCAATTAGTTTTATTTCGATTTATTAAAGCAACGAGCAAATATTATGAAAAGGAATTTTAATTAAATGTGACATGCAATTTAAAAAAAAAAGTTGATGGGAAATATGAAAGGAGAATCGTGTAAGGGTTTTTGACATTCATTTGGTATACATTTAATGAGATATTTCAGATGCTGCAGAAGAAATTTATTGTTAAAAACAACAGTATAAATAAGGAATGTATAGAGTTAATTTAATGAGATGAAATATGAGTTTTGTACTTTATTTAATCACTCAATAATTTAGGGTGTTTTTGTGTATTATAAAAACCGTTTAAGTGAACAAGTGACAAAAAGCGAAAGCTTGACGCAATCTCTTTGATGTTTTGGCAACAAAAAATGTATGACCTCGAGTAAATACACTGAGAAAGATGATCGAATGTAATTAACAGAGATTTCTGATATTTTTTTGTTACAAAACTCAATAATAGTATATTATCTATACACCAGGTGGTGAATATGTTCAGGGGTGTCCCCTGAATGTAAACCCAAGTTGGCGTCATGGAGGGGGCTTCACTTCGGCCACCATCTTGGAAAACACGTTTTATTGAATATCTCGTAAACCGCGCATCGTACGACAAAAATTGCGAAGATCATTATTGTAGATAATAATATTTGCCATCTTTTTCATTCGAAACTTTTTTTAGTATAACCCATAGGTTTTTAATTATAGCGCTCCAAACTTTTTTCAATATGGTTTTTGCTAAATATTTGGTTAATGGTCAAAGATAAATTAGAAATGGTGGTAACTGAATTGTAGGGCATGGAATTTCCTATAAATTTCATCGGAAACTTTTTTCCGTTGCATTTATAGTTTTGGAGCTGCAGCTTGGTAAAACTTGCACCTCGTACATTATCAGTGGAGATATAGCTCGTTGTATAAGAAAACCATTTCAAAACGCATAAAATGGCATGAAGTGTTGAAAAAATACAGCTGTATACCGAATCAATTAAAATTATAAATAATGTAGAGAACAACTGATAATTCATCGATCTTTATTGTTGCTTAAAACAGTATCATCATATAAAAGATTGTCAATGTATCAAAAAACAATAGTGCATCACGCTACATCGTAAGAATTGTTATTGTTATTGTTATTCTTAACATTATTATTATTAATTAACGTTATGCTTGTATTATGCTATTTTATATTGTACAGCATTATTTTATATTGTATATTATGATAAATTGTAATATTAAAAATGATTTCTTTTTTAATAAAAGAATATGAAGGTTGGTATTCAATTTGACTTTTTAAATTTTTTTTTAAATTTTAAATTTTAAAATACTGTGTATATTCGTCTGCACTTTAAACAGTAAGAATAATATTTATATTGACCCCCACTGGCTGATTTTTGATTTATACTCGATATAACAGGTTATATCTTGTTTATTTATTACAACTATTGAAACTGAACTTTCTACAGATCCAACGCTTTTGCTATACCTACTGTTTACTTGCAATTTCATTTCCTACATTATCATAATGTTACTTTTATACATAGTTTATTAACAGTTTTTAAAACTGGTTTTATAATGACTTTATAATAATCTGTCAACTTTGAAACTTAATATACTTTTACTATCAATATAAGCATTACTTAAGGCTAATTAATATATATATATATATACAAGTGTTTAGTTTAAATCAATTAAGTCTTCTTAATTTATTGTTGGTAATGTTAATTGCTTTGCATCTGCATCTGACGTATTTATAGAGAAATTTTTTACGATTAACCTCCATTTTTTGTCCAAGGTGGATAAGACGTCAAATTTTACGGAAAAACTGACAACTATAATTATCACCAATCTACTTCTTCTCAAAATCGAGTAATTGACATTAATTGTTTTTGCGATCTTGCTCAAGTATTCATTAAAAAGAAATATTCTTAGTAGTAGTGAATGTCCATTTTTTTTTTGTTTATTTACGAAGCAGTGAGGATGGCTATTAATCATGTTACAGATTAATCTTTATATCGCAATTTATTGTTTTTATTTTCCAATATCTATTCCCACGTAAAATTTTATATAAGATGTGCATTAGAATAGAAATTTATGAACATGTTCATTATCTTTATTGTATTCTCCATAAATGCTAAGCAATAATGATCTTACAAATGTCTCTTTGTTTTAATAAATGTTATACTGTATTAGTTATATCAACTAGCGGATGGAATGCATATTTTTTGTACTGTATGGCAAGTTTATATTGCGTTTAATAGATGTCGTTGTTGTAGCATAAGTTTGACAACATTGTTAGAGCAGTATAATGTACAAAAGGGTATGAACTATACAAATAGCTGGTGTACGCAAGTGGGACTTAGCATCAACCCCACTAAAACCTTCTTGATAGCCTTCACTAAGAAAAGAAAACAAAACTCAACCTCAAAACCATAAAACTTGATGGGAACGAGATTGAATGGAGACAAGAAGTCAAGTATCTAGGTTTAACTCTAGACATACACCTGTTCCCTGGACCAGTATTCTTGAATAAGTGAAGTGAATACTGATGTGAACGGTTCCTTCATGTTTTGACAAAAAAAAAACGTATTCTCCAGCAATCAGTGTGCTCCACCGATGAAGGTAAAATTTACTGTATTTTGACAGTTTACTAAGCAAACGCCGAATGTTACTTTTAAAAAAAGAAGAAGAAATTACCTAACCCCCAAAAAAATTAGATCTAAGTTTTTGTCACATAATAACACACATGCGCTTGTTTCACCAGTTCCTTTCACATCACACATCGCTTGCTGTTCATCAAGTGAAGTGTGATGTGAAAGATCCTTGCATCGAAAATACGAAACTGTCAAGTTTTCACGAGATGTGATCGTTCATCAGTTCGTGAATCGTGGTCCTGGATGGGATGATGATATTCACTTGCTCAGTATGTTCTCCCGTGTCTATCGAACTCATGTAAAATGTGTGTTTATCTAGTATTGTCCCAGTTATTTCGAATTAAAACCTTCGTTTTTTGCTTTCGAAACGGCATCAAGATAACAAAACTTGCTTTAAAAATAAAAAAGTGTCTGAAACCACACGGCACAGCTTAAAATATTCGTGAAAGAACAAAAAAAAATGAATAATAAAGTCAACCCAGCGGATCAAACTGGTTGTGAAACGTGACTCGGCTGGTTACCCTGATACCCCTCAATTATAAATTTATGTGAAATGCCTGTCAGTTTATTGATGATCACTTAATTAAGTTTAAAAAAAAAATACATGAAAATCGGTAGCATAATAACATTGTGTAAAAGAATGAACGGTAACTAGCTTTAATAAGAAAATTTCTTTTAATA
>CAJUYG010000169.1:265266-275791 GCA_910591675.1 Galerucella calmariensis | reverse complement strand
TAAGATAATAACGGTGTAGACAGATTATTCAATTATGGCGTCCTATTTTATTGGAGATCTTATAGCTAGAAACTCAAAATGGTGGAAATAATTTTCAACCCTATGATAACGCATATATATTTTCTTTAGTTATAACCGTTGAGTTAAAATTTCACTCAACCTTATAACGTTGTAACTTTCAGTCATGATATTTCTTAAAGTTTTCCATTGAAATACTATAAATTATATTTTAAGTTAAAGTTTCAAGCCTACTAGGTATATAAGTTGTGTTCTTTTTATATCATTCTGTTGAGTTCATTTTCAACCTGAGCGGGTGACCAAAGTGAGCAGGAAATCCTAAAAAGAATATAATAAGTGCAGGAAAGTCCTGTCCAATATCATAGGATACGTTTGTTTTGTGATTGTATTAAAATTATTAGTTTGCATATAAGTCCTCACATATTTTGAAGGGACTACAAATTAAATTCAATTTTTTTCGATTTCGTTATGGTTTGAGGTTATGATCGTCTAGCTAGACGGAACCTCGCCCCATCCATAGCTATCTAGTATTAGTGCAGTTAGAAAGAATTTGCAAAAGCATTTGATCCAGCAAAATCCGTAAAAAGAACACAACATTTCACAAATTTTCGGTGTGTTGAAAATATCTATGATCTTCCATCGAATTTTATATCGATTATTATCGATTTCTAATACAAATTAGTTAAAAATTAAATTCTAGATGTAGCTGTAATTTTGAAAGTAAAGATTTTCCTAATTTTTAAATTAAAATGGATTTACTGAACGGGATGGAAGTTATTTTTTGTGTGGATATATACTTAAATATAGATGGAGTTACGAGTCGAATTGATAATATACGAGGGTTAAAGCAATATTAATTAAACTAAAATTGTAATTTTCATATGGATATGTTATTTTTTTGCAGATTTTTGAAAATTGCAGTTCCAAATAAGGTAGGTAGGGAGGACGCTCTAAAATAGAAATATATTTGAATAATATATTATTATTCAAAGATGTTGTGGTGTGCCTGAACTGTTTTTAGTTGTTAGGAGGGTTCTTTTGATATCATTTTTCATCAATTTCCAAATATTCTTAAACGTATATTTAAATGTAGGTTGAAAAATATAAATTTCAGTAACCAGTGAAATATTTAGGATGCAGTTATCAAGCTCTGAAGAGGCGCTGCTTAGCCGAGACCGTTCCAGAATTGCTGTGGCTCCTGATTACATACCAAAAAAAGGGTTGTTTAGATTTCGTAGCTCATTTCATCCCGTTTAACCTTGAGGTGCAATTATATATTCGTCGGGGCATATTGTCCGGAAAATAGTTGTTTCTTATTGGTTAAGCGGTGATTTTCTTGTTTGCTGTATGATATGGAATGTTGAGGGATCACATAGTTATTTCGGTACAATAAAGACTTGTATTTTTGGAAAATTTCATCAATTTTTTTTTTTAAAACCATCAACTAGTATATAAATATAATTTAAATTGATTAGATAAAATTACTTAGTTTTGAATTTTAGGTTTAAAAAGATCCAATAAGGACAACTTTGAGATACTTAGATCATAATATAGGGTGAATCAGTGCTATGGAGTTAAATTTTTGTTAATATTATTAGTTTTTAAAAACAATTTGATGTAATTTTTTCGAAATAAATGGACAAGGCTGTTGGGTACGCTTACTTCCTTATACTAATCGAATTGTAAATAGTGTAAATATACAGTATGCAACCGATTTTTATAAGGACTAGGTCACCAAGAAACACTTGTACTGGCTTGAGGTTGCTCTAACGTAGTGGACTTAGAGGCTGTACTATGGAATAATTAGGTGATGTGTGAAATGTCAGTTGTAAATGTCGTTGTCAACTGCAAGACTATGGAAATGGATTGGTTAAATGGATTGGATAAATGGAAACTGGTGCAGACCAAATAATGGACAGATGACGCGGGCTGCTTCGTAGAGTTATAAAGGTAAGTGTTTTCTATTTAAATGTGTTCAGTTTATAAAAAAAATGTGATTTGTTATGTATGCTAACTTTATACAGTGTATACCCATTTTGTTTGGAATCACCAATGTAAAATTCGCATTTCTCAACCGATTTTGATTTAATTTTTTTTGTTAGATTTAGTATTAAAAACAGTATTTTGACACAAATTTTCATAGCCTAATTACTATTTTCAAGGCCCTCTATGTTAATTTTTCTTTGCCAAAAAAGATAAAATGTACTTTTGTCTTTTTTGGCACAGAAAAATTAACATAGAGGGCCTTGAAGATAGTGATTAACCTATGAAAATTTGTGCCAAAATACTGTTTTTGATACTGAATCTAACAAAAAAAATTAAAACAAAATCGGTTGAAAAATGCGGATTTTACGAGGGTGCTTTCAAACAAAATGGGTCACACTGTATAGTAATGGGATTTTTTGAGTATAAATGCTTATTTTGAGTGTAAATATTCAAGATTTTGTTAAACAACAGCTCTTTCAACAGTTCAGAAGTAGTGTCTGTTAATCTTTTTTATTTTCTTCTTAATTTATTAGTTAGACCAGGGATGTCTAACTAAAAGTGCCCTTAATGTCCAATTTTTTGTTCTTCTCTGGTAGAAATGATCCAATTGCGATTCAAACAATTTCATTGGTTACATTTTCATTTCCTTCATTCCTTAGAAACTCGATTTTCGTTAGTTATTTTATCTTTTTCTAACCTGATTGGCTTGACTCAACTTTCTTATAAATTTTCGCGTGGCGTGGGGTCCGTAAGTAATGGTCCAAAGTAAAATGGAAGATTCTTCGCGTAAGAATATTACAATCTGACGCAACTTCCCTTAATAAAATATTGATGATAAGAAAGATACAGGGTGGCAAAGTTGAAATGTCCAAAATGTTTTTTCTCAGTACCTAAATTGAAAGGTTTTGGATAAACAAAGATAAAAATTTGAAGATGGGGGTTTTAGGACCCGGGAAATCATAATATGTTATCCGTTTTTATGTATTTTCTAGAGGGCGCCACAAAAACTATGTTATTGGTGTAACTGTGCTTTTGTGGCGCCCATCGAAATTAATAGCATATTATGATTTTCCAGGCCCTAGAACCCCTATCTTCCAATTTTTACATTTGTATATCCAAAACCTTTCAATTTAGGTACTGAGAAAAAACATTTTCGACATTTCAACTTTGCCAGCCTGTATCTTCCTTATCATTAATATTGTATTAAGGGGAATCTATCGGCAGTGATTTGACAAAATATCGAACTATTTTTGGCAAAGAATTTTGTGGTAATGGATGTATTGAAAATTAAGGAAAAAATATATCATGTAGATTAATGTTGAACTTAGAGTTCTCATCGAATAAAAACTTTCAAATGCTAACCAAATTTTGTTGAAAAAAATACGAATCATGAGGTAATTACACATATTAAGCAAAGTTTGAGCCCTTGTAAACAATTAAATATGGATTGAATGGAAAAGCTAATTGATGAGAAGTCTAATTTGAAGCTTTATGAATACTATATAAAAATCTCAGAATCCTCAAATTACTTATGACCGTACAATTCCTTATTGAAATTCGGTTGCTACCACTAAAATATCGGATAAAAATCCATCTCTCGCTTTTCTATCCTTCTATGACTGACATTGTCTCTCTGCTTCGGTAGTCGCGTGCCGTTCCATTGTTGATACAACGCTCGGCGGTCTCCCAGTTCAGTACTGACGAAGCTTATAGAGTAGTACGTGAACCAAAATCCGCTTGGACCGCTTGGCTACCTACATGTTGCGGAGCTTCCATATTTCTAATAAAATTTTCGTTATGTGAACTTAAACGTGAGGACGTAGGGAAACAAAAAAATATACAAAGCATAATTGTGCAAGGTCGAATTTGGTAGATGACCCTTAAAGGAAGATGCGTCAGATTGTAATATTTTTAGGGCAAGAACCTTCGGTCCATTACTTACGCACCTCCCTGTATATGTTCACGTGGCTTCTCGAATATTCGAGACTTTTCGAGCAAAATTAGAAAATTCTATTTTTCTCATGAAATAATTAATTTAAAATTCAGTTATTATTCTAAAAAAAATAACGATGGTAAAACTTCTTCTGTTTTAACTATCAGAAAGTCACTTAGGTTTCTCGAGTTTTATTCAATTATCATCAGTTTCTTCAGACATGTTGGAATTTTAAATTGATCAAATACACGTCTGACTTGAGGCTGTAATTGAGAATCGTAAAAATCGCTCTTGATTGCCGACAAAACGAGACGATCTTATAAAAAAAAGCAAGAAGTAGAATAAGAAAATATATATTTATGATTTCTTTTCCATATTGTGCTAAAATTACCAGCAAAAAAATGTGTTTGACTTGAAAATGTGGCGTCAAGTCTTGTAGACTCCTTCACAAGAAAATATTTACATCCTGATCATTTACATTAACCTTACTATTATTACTAGACTTACTCAACGTCGGCTCTTTTATGCCGAAAAACGGTCGCTGAAAAACACGTGCACCGTATATACAAGGGTCGCGCGCGATTTACTGAAAGCAGGTTTACAAAAGTGATATTGTCCCTTCAGGTAAAGTAGGCTGACCCTCGTAATATTCAAGCACGGATGTTATTAATGTTAGCCAGAGGCTTTGGGTAACAGGAAAAGAGAGCGTAAATTTACATTGTCAACGGAATATAGCTTTTTTAGAAAAAAAAGTTAATGGAATTGTGTTATTATTAGGAAGTATATGTAAAAGGTGATTTAGAGCATTTGCTTTCAAGTTTAAATAAATTGTTTCTTGCAATTATTGAAGTAATGTCTGATTTTTAAGAGGAATACTCGAGAATCTAATTTTTTTATTACTGTTAGTAATTTATTCATTAAAAATTTAATAACTCATGTCATGAGTAATTTTTAAACTTTATATACACCGTGACCCACTTAAAATCGCAACACCAAGTTATAGAGAGAGATGAGCTTTATTAAATTTACAATTTTATGGATAAAGCAACATAATTTTGAGATATAAAAATGAAAACTCACAACAAAATATAAAAAAATAAAAATACTGACTATTGTATACTATGCTAACAATACAAAACATTATACAGAGTGGCCCAAAAGTCTGGAAACGGATAATTATCTCTAAAATTGCTAGTCCTAATTGTACAAAATTTGGGGTACACCTATTTTGAGATACGTAGATACCAGATGTGATATTTGCAATTTTGCCAGATTTGCTGTTTCTTTTAAATTATTAGTAACTGGTTTTTCAAATGCATCACCCTGTATATTCAGTCATTATTAGAATCTCCTATTTAATACGAATTCAACAATGCTGTGATTTTGTTAATTGGGACATTCTTTATCGTCGAATAAATATGAACTTCTACTTGGAAATGAAATTGTACCTACACTAAGAAACTTGCTTAGAGCCAATTTTAATCAGATATGATTTGAGCAAGCTGGAGCTCCAGCTCATTTTGGTGTAAATATTCGGCGTTATTTAGATGAGATATTTCCCGGACGATGAATTGGTGGACGAGGTAGAATTGAATGGCCTCCACGTTCATCTGATTTCAATCCTAAAGATTATTTTTATTGGGGACACTTGAAAAATTCAGTGTTACATATGGTTGAACTCGTATTAAATAGTAGATTCCAATAAAGACTGAACATACAGGGTGTTTAATTTGATAAACTAAAGTTGCTGATAATACAAAGTAAACGGTAAATTTGGCACATTGCAAATATCAAATATAGAATCTCCGTATCTTAAAATAGGTGTACCCCAATTTTTGTACAATTGGTACTAACAATTTACGAGATATTGGTCGTTTCCAGACTTTTGGGCCACTCTGTATAATATACAAATTTTAAATATTATACAAAATATTGAATTATGCCAATGTAACTTGAAATTCTTAGGTAGATGCTACTGAATAAGTTCTTTCGAGTAGGAATACTGAACTTATTAAATGTACTTGCCAATTTTACTTCTAAAGGAAGCTGATTAAATGATTTTTTTGGCATTGAAGGGAAGGAATTTTTTGCCAGATCATTGCAAAGTAAATATCGAAACTTATTCTTCTTGTCTGAGATGTACAGGGTTATTCATTATAAATTACCTACCCCCTATCATCGTTATTATTACTTTTAGAAAAAAAAGTCTCAAATAAAAGTTTGGTTACAGCTGAATTTTCTTAAAATTCTATCAAAAGTTCAGTAGCGTGCTAATTTAAGGGGATACAAAAAATAATAGTTTTTTTTAATGGGACACCCTGTATATTTTCACGAAGCATATATCTTGAAATGACAAGATAAACGCTTCGAGGGTGTATTCATAATTTTAATAAAGCAATATAGATGTTCGCAATGATAAAAAACATGCAAAAATCTTATGTTTTGAAGGGTAGACCTTAAGTGTCATTCTTGTCTGAAAAAAACACTTTTTGTTGGCCACTCTGACCTTAGACTGAACCCCTCTTTTGACGCATCTCGTGTGTGGGAGTTAGTAAGCCACTGATTATTTAAGAAAAATCTACCAACCTATCAGATACTCTTCAAAAGCCTGGTTAATAATCCTATTCATCAATAAACTATCACTTATCATGTTATCACTTCCAAGGAAGTAAACGAACTTGAACTTCCGGTTTCAGTTCGAATCACGTTACCATTTTTCTTTTATTTTCGTAAGGGAAACTACTTGAACTAGATGGTACGCTTCGACTTTACTACGGTAGACTGGTCAGGTTCTTGTACTAGTAGAAGAAATTCTATAGTGGGGGCAGGTGTTGAATTTGACCCACCAACAAAATTTGCGGTAATAGGTATCTGACATGGCTCTTATGCAGACGCTGCTGTCCATGTCGTGCACCGGCCAGCAGGAGAGAATTCAGTCAAGGACAGTCCTATAATATGCTTTGTGGAAATGTTATAGTTGAAATCGGAGTAGTGCTGGCTACAGTAGCGTGCCGATTCATTATTTTATAAGGTGGGATATTAACGGTGATTCAAATGAGTGGCTGTTGAAGAAACACTTACTAGTGGATAGTGCAATATCTAAATTAGACGAAAATACGATTGGAAATTGTTGTTTTTGGGTTTAATAGTTTATAGGCAACATATGTACTTGATAAAGTATATTGTACAGAGTTCGGCAAAAGTCCGGGACCGGATAAATATCGAATACATTTTTGGAAAATATTTTTATACCACAAATTTTACTCCAACTTGAACTATAATTTGAAAGTATTTTGAAACATACAGTGTGGCGTATCAAAGTTATATTTTTTCTTATGGAACACTCTATATTTTATGCCCAAGATCATTGGTTTGAAATTTAGAGAGATTGCAGATGTTTTAAAATTGATTTAAAATAAAATTTGAGAAAATTGTAAATTGCACGAAAAGTATAATACTTAGGTATAGGACACCCTCATACCATTCGAAAAAGGACATTTTTTAAATATGATGAATTATTAAAATACAGGGTGTTCCATTTTAAATAAGCCCGATATTACACATTGAATGATCTAATAATGAAACTGAAAATTTTGAACACCCTGTAAAGAGATATTTAGTACTCAATCGTGGAATACATTCAACGAATGTCCAACTATTTAGATGTAAGAGAAAGTTTGCTAGAATTTGTTATATCAATGCTTTATTAATTTTTTTCGAAATGTTCAAATTTTTAAAAAAGTCAGCATAATTCGGAACCCTCTGTATTTAGATATAGGGAACCATTTTGAAGGAGTAGTATATTTTTTAGGAGCAATCAGGAAATGCAATAAAATATATGGTGATTCATAAGAACTTTTGATACACCCTGTATATTTCAAAATATTTTCCAAAAAAATTATATTTTCTCCGATATTTGTCCGGTCCCGGACTTTTGCCGAGCCCTGTATAGAAGTAGACAATCTTTTAAGAAATTAATAAACTAAAAATATTTTGGTACGCCACTGACCCCCAGCAGTTCCACCAATGGTAATAATTCATTCACGCTTTAGAAATCCACGAGTTCATTTTTGGTTATTGGAATTTCGATCTGTTCTGGATAATTTTCATTGTTTTTTATTTCGTAATAGGTAGGTATACTGATTGTTGATTGATGATTGTTATTATTTTATATTAACTGAACTGTGTTTTAAATATGGTATATATACCCATGAAAGTTTCTTTTGACGTGGGTGTTGGATCTTAGGGAAAGCTCCAATTAACTTATCTGGGGCAGATGCTTTGTCTTAGAAGCATGTCATTAGCTGGTATGGTCATTATATGTTTGATGCTGGACAAAAAATACACATTTTCAAACCATATCTCGACTAACTGGAAAGATAGAACGTTCTAGGGACAAGGTGAAAAGTTTAAGACTTGAAAAACACTAAAAATTTGTAAAACATGGTTTTTGGGACGAAAAACTTACTAGAAACAGTCATTTTTTTGATAAAATCATTATTTCACCTTCAAATTGTGTTATAAAATTTTCAAAAAACACATTTTCAAACCATATCTCGACTAATTGAAAAGATTGAACGTTCTAGGAACCAGATAAAAATTTTTAGACTTGGAAAACACTGAAAATTTGTGAAACTGGTTTTTGAGAAGAAAAGCTCAATATAAACAGTCATTTTTTTGATAAAATCATTTTCTCACCTTCAAATTGTGTTATAAAATTTTCAAAAAACACATTTTCAGACCATATCTCGACTAATTGGAACGATAAAACGTTCTATGGACCCAGGAAGCATTTATAGACTTGAATAACACTAAAAATTTGTAAAACAGGGTTTTTGGGAAGAGGAGCTCAATATAAACTTTCATTTTTTTTTAAATCTCTATTTCACCTTCAAATTGTGTCATTGAATTTTAAAAAAAACACATTTTCAGACCATATCTCGACTAATTGGAAAGATGGAACGTTCTATGGACCAGGGAAACATTTATAGACTTGAAAAACACTGAAAATGTGTAAAACAGGGTTTTTGGGAAGTGGAGCTCAATATAAACTTTCATTTTTTTTTAAATCTCTATCTCACCTTCAAATTGTGTCATTTAATTTTCAAAAAAACACATTTTCAAACCATATCTCGACTAACTAGAGATATAGAACGTTCTATGGAACAGGGGAAACTTTTTAAACTCAAAAAATGCAAACTATACGAGGGTTGTGTTACAGAGTTATCAACGTAAGCCATTGCTCCCAAATTACACTGAGAAAAAAAGTGTTTTTGTGAAATTATTACCAAAACAGCACGCTACTGAAAATTAGCTGAATCATTGGTGAATTTTTTTCTCTTTCGAAATGGAAGATTTATATCTAATGATGCTTCTCTCGTGATAAATTATTAAAGATGTAGGTTACACTACACTAAAATCAGAGAGGTACTGCTGTGATAAGAAATATACCGCTGACTGAGAAAACTACGTTGTAAAATGTAATTCAATTATTGAACGAATTATTTCCGCTATAATTAATAATGTAAGTACTTAATGTAAATACTTTTGTTAATGGCTATAGTTGTAATTTGAGTCTCACCACAAACAAATAGTGTTGGGAAGTCAGTGGTGTTCTTGGTTTTAGATGCTAAGCATTGTTGTCTGTATTGTTCAAAAATTTGGAGAAGCACCGTCAAATATTAACCGAAAAAAACTGAGGCATGTGAATTTACATCGGCTAATGTCTTGAGAAGAATTTTAAGTCGATATAACAGTGTATGCCACCTGTATATTTGGAAAATACTCACTACTTTTGTTCAAATGTAGTTTATGGCAGACCCCAAACTTTTTGATGATACTTCATATTTTTTTTGTTATATAGTATATTTTTTATTGTTTTTTATATGCCGGACGTAGCACGCAATGTTTTAAGAGGGTTAGCAAAGTGCAAATTAAAATCGCGAAATTTTTTATACCTACCCCACTGTTCTAAATTTGGAACATAAAACGCATTTTCATTGGAAAACGCTAAAAATTTGTAAAATAGGGTTTTTGGGTTGAGAAACTTGCTAGAAACAGTCATTTTTTTGATAAAATCATTCTTTTACCTTCAAATTGTGTCACTAAATTTCAAAAAAACACATTTTCAAACCATATCTCGACTAATTGGGAAGATAGAATGTTCTAGGGACCAGGGGAAAATTTTTAGACTTGAAAAACACTAAAAATTTGTAAAACAGGGTTTTTGGGCAGAGGAGCTCAATATAAACAGTCATTTTTTTAATAAAATCATTATTTCACCTTCAAATTGTGTCATTAAATGTTCAAAAAACACAGTTTCAAACCATATCTTGATTATTTGGAAAGATAAAACGTTCTAGGCACCAGGGGAAAGTTTTTAGAATTGAAAAACACTAAAAATTTGTAAAACAGGGTTTTTGGGAAGAGAAGCTCAATATATATAGCCATTTTTTTGATAAAATCATTATTTAACCTTCAAATTGTGTCATTAAATGTTTAAAAAACACAGTTTCAAACCATATTTTGATTATTTGGAAAGATAGAACGTTCTAGGACCCAAGGGAACATTTTTAGAATTGAAAAACA
>CAJUYG010000169.1:252415-265256 GCA_910591675.1 Galerucella calmariensis | reverse complement strand
GTTTCAAACCATATCTTGATTATTTGGAAATATAGAACGTTCTAGGATCCAAGGGAAAATTTTTAGACTTTAAAAACACTAAAAATTTGTAAAACATGGTTTTTGGGACGAAAAACTTACTAGAAATAGTCATTTTTTTGATAAAATCATTATTTTACCTTCAAATTGTGTCATTAAATTTTCAAAAAAACACATTTTCAAACCATATCTCGACTAATTGGAAAGATAAATCGTTCTAGGAACCAGGGGAAAATTTTTATGATTGGAAAACACAAAAAATTTGTAGAACAAGGTTTTTTGGAAGAAAAGCTCAATATAAACAGTTATTTTTTTGATAAAATCATTTTTTCATTTTGTCATGAAATTTCCAAAACACATTTTCAAACCATATCTCGTCTAATTGGAAAGATGAAATGTTTTAAGGGCCAGGGGAAAATTTTTAAACTATAAACATAAGTTATTGCTTCCAAATTACACTAAAAAAAAGTGAAAGACATGAAAAACACTGAAAATTCGTATCTTCCTTTATGAAATTTTCGAAATAACTCTTTATTTTTAAAATATCAAAATTTAAGATAGTAAAAATTTTAAAAATGCACTGCACTGTTTTCGAAATGAAATAATGACTTCCTTACTTGGTTGATACAATTATTGAAGCAATATGTAAGTATCCATTGAATTTCACGACTTCAATTTTGTACTAACATGGATTTTCATTCTCTCAATAAAATAAAACGCGATATATTATCACATTATTGGGAAAAAGCATTCAATAACGATACGAATTTATTGTACTGAAGACTTATTATCTGTTGTGAATATATTTATTTCTTTTACATGGGGGGTTTAGGTTTTTTATCTTATAGTTTTTGAAGGGAGAAGTTTTATTGAAGGCAGTATGCTATTAACAAATTGTCTCACCTTTATTGTATTTTCCATAGGGGGTTCAATCCCCCAAACCCCCCCTCTTACATACGCCCCTGCTCTAATTCTATGTTGTGATTGTTCAAAGTAGAGTGCTACTTATCCTACATCTTTCATTAAATGTATTGAACTCAATTTATTATCTCCAATCTCAAGGCAACGATTTTTAATTTTGTCTTCAATTACTTAATTTTAGATTAAAATGAACAATATAATTTTTTTGTATCTTGCGCCATCTACCGTTAGAATCAACTGATATTTCATACTATTTAATCTAAAATGGAAGAATAAATAACGCGTGCGCAATAAAGAGGCTGAGTATTGAGAATAGGGAAGTGAAACTCCCCTTATTTTCGTCTTAAGCCGGTCCCAGACCGTACGTGAATTCGTCGGTATAAATAATATAAAATTTTCTTACCTGATGATGTTTTGGCAAAAAATTATGCCATGATGTATCAAAAACTTTGCGATGAAACGGCGAAGAATGAATGAGATGGTATCTTTGATGTGCCCTCTGATTGTGGTGGGGTTTAGAATCTAATAAAGCCAGATCTTCAGGCATGAATGGACACGATAGACCTGTAACCAATAAAAACATTTAGTTTGGGTCCTAGGCAGTGGCATAGTTAAGCCCAGGGACATGACACAAAGTCTGCCTGCGCCCATTCTCGGACATAAAGAATCTGAGGATCACTGAGCCCCCCAATTTTTTTTTAAAATAATTCAATACTCATTTTGGCACCCCCTAGCGTGGCGCCCTTGTACATATGCCTCCCCCCCTGAAATGAATTATTTGAAATTGAAAAAACCTCAATTTTACTTGGGAGTGAAATATCGGAAGACCCCTCTTCCAGCCGAGGAAATTTTGTCATAAAACCTAAATGTTTTCGCTTTTTTTGGACAGATAGAATCTGAAGCTCACTGAGCCCCCAAGAATATTTTTTAATAATATAATATATAATATAATACTTATGTCCCCTCTGAAATGAATTACTTGAATTTTTCTTAGGGGTGAAATATCGGAAGCCCCCCCCCTTAAAGCCGAGGAAATTTTGTCGTAAATCCTAAATGTTTTCGCCCTTTCTCGGACAGACAGAATCAAAGGCTCACTGAGCCCCCCCCCAAAATTTTTGATTAAGTTTTTAATAATTTAATATTCATTTTGGCTCTCCCTAACGTGGCGCCCAGGGACACATGCCCCCCCTGAAATGAATTATTTGAAATTGAAGAAACCTTAATTTTACCTGGGGATGAAATATCGGAAGGCCCCCCTTCCAGACGAGGAAATTTTGTCATAATGAATGAATGTTGTCGCTTTTCTTCGGACAGACAGAATCTGAGGCTCACTGAGCCCCCAAGAAAATTTTGATTGAGTTTTTAAAAATTTAATAATCATTCTGGCACCCCCTAATGTGGCGCTCAGGGACATATGTCCATGAAATGAATTACTCGAAATTGAGAAAAACTCAATTTTACTTGGGGGTGAAATATTGCAAGCCCCCCATTCCAACCAAAGAAATTTTGTCGTAAATCGTAAATGTTTTTGTCCTTTCTCGGACAGACAGAATTTAAGGCTCACTGAGCCCCCCAAAAAAAATTTTGATTGAGTTTTCAATAATTTAATACTCATTTTGGCGCCCCTTAACGTGGCGCTCAGGTATATATGCCCCCCCTGGAATGAATTATTTGAAATTGAAAAAACCTCAATTTTACTTATCGGAAGCCCCCCCTTCCAGCCGAAAAAATTTTGTAACAAAAAACACCTATCATAATTTCTAAATCTTAAATGTTTTCGCATGAATTTATAAACACCCTGTATATTCAACGTAAGAATTTCTATTAAATTTAAAAAAAGAATCCAAGTAAAATTTCTTTTTCATTCTTTCAATCGAACTGACAATAAATAAATTCTAGTATAATTGTTCGACTTTATAATGAAATGGAAACTTATAAAAGTTGAAAATAATTATGTGTAAAGCCGTATCCGAGTAATAAAAATAAAACGACATAAAACAAGAATGCTTGACATAGCCATCTACTAACAAGTCTGTTTCACTCCAAGAATGATATTATAACCATAATAGGGGCTCTAAAACATCACTAACTCCACTAGACCAATCAACAATATAGTACGTTTCCAAGTGATTCAATCACAAACCGTAAATGACAGATGTATTTGTATTAACGTGACAAAATGGATATTTTAGGGATTTTTTTGAGATTAGATCATAAATCTTTAATTACAATTATTGGGAGACGAACTATTGTACTCCAAATTTTTAAAAATATGGGACACTCTGTTTATTTCAATAGGATAATTATTTAAAAGTAAAATTGAATAGCCAAACTTTTTTTTAATACGATTTACGGTAGCACGACCAAATATCCTGTCCAAAAATATCCTGCCAAAAATATCCTGCCAAAAAAACCCGTCCAAAAATATCCCTAGCCAATAAAATCTTGGTTTAAGAAGGGTGAATCAAATTATTATATTCCCTTCCCCTTCTTGAATGCATTACAATGCATTCATCCAATAGTTTCTAAGGTGAAATGCGAAGAGATTTTTTTGGAGGGGTTATTTTTGGTATGATATTTTGGAACAGGATATTCACTCCTAAACCCCGATTTACTTGGATTTTTAATATGCATCTCACAGTGTGTTGAAATACAAACATAAAATTGATTTGCAACCAGAGACTGTAATTATTTTCATTGAATTTACATACAATATGAATAATTAGTTGTACAGATGTGTTAGAAATTTTTTTAAATCTAAAGTTGAAGTAACTAAAGACATAAAATTAACGGTCTAAGAAACAATACTATACATCAAAGATAATTATAACGCCTTGCAAAGTTTTTGAGAATTATTTTTCGAAGAGCAGAGCTGTTCACTTCGAACTTGTCGGGCTATGTGCCCCGGCAGACATTCAATTTGCGAAATTATATTGTTTGCTATTAAAAAATCAAAATAAACATAATCACAGGTTGATTTAAATTGTGTACAATCTGTATGATATTTAAATTATTGCTACAGGGTGTTTAATGAACATTAAACGTGCCAATGTAAAATAATTAGCATTTTATAAACACTTTTAAGCGAACCTATTATAGAGTGTGGCATAAATTTTGTTAAATTTATGTAAATTGTCGTGACTACTAAAGTGACCGATTTAATTAAAAGCCGGAGTATCAAGATTTATAGCGGTTGTCGATATTACGGAGAAAAATAAAATAAATATGTGAGAAAATTGCTGTTTTATAGTATTAGTTGGCAAATATTTTGATAGTAATTTATTTAAATATAGGAGAGTTGAAATCCTATGTAGAGTCCTGAGATATACGATCTAATTTCCTTCAAAAATCATCAATTTATTAAAAATTGTCCAAATTTTCTATTTTTCCGCTTAGAGCAACGCCGCCCCTGGCTAAAATACAGTTACTCACATCTAGCCGTCCTTGAGTCGAAGTCAACAGAATACGTGCCTCTGCATTTTTGTTTTAATAGAACATTATTATTGCCTGCAACATTTGAAATATTACCTGGGTAATAACACAATGATTCACACACTTTTAACTAATATTTGAAACAAATCAATGTTTAATACATTATCAGAGTCGGCTTAAGTTGAATTTATTACTTGGGGTGAAGATGGCAGCCAATTTTAGTTGCAAAAATGTTGAGAACTGCTCGATTCGATGTTTCAGTGGCGTGCAGAATATATCTTGAATCGAATTCGTATTCACAAGAGCTACCAAGTGATACAATCATTGGTGTAGGGGACAAATTGTTTAGAGGGTGTGTTTTCAAGATTATAATGCCTCTACCCCCCAAATTTATTTTAGTTTCAGGTGTGACGTTTCAGCCCTTGTTCCCCATCGTAAGCAAATTTCCTTTGAACAGTGTGTCCTCTATACCAGAGGCTCCCAACCTTTTTTTGTCTACTGCCCACTTTAAGAATAAATTATTTTTTAACGCCCCCCTTTTTAAACATACTTATAAACCGCTAAGTACTTATAACTGATTATTGAAACGCAACTTCATAGTATTCGGACAGAGTATCTTTTATTGAAAATAAAACAAACATAATCAATTCTTATATAAAAACTAATGTGAAGGTTGAATCTGATGCTGTTCAATAAGTTTGTTGATATCAGGTTCCAATTTACTCAAAAACAGCCGCAAGTCGCCACGTTCGGTAACACGCAAACGATTTCTCTTTTTAGTAAGCAGCGTTGCCACAGCACTAAAGCCACGTTCACACAAATATGACGATGGGAATGCTATCAAGAATCGTTGAACAATTGACCACAATCCAGGGTACAATTGCGGGATCGGTTTTTGTAGCCAAAATTCTTGATATCCATTTTTGAACTTGATTTTTATTTCTTCGTTTGTTGTCATTTCTATAAGTTCTTCTTCCTGCTGAGGTGACATTGCTGTGTTGACTTTTGAAAACGGATCCAACACCCAGTCTGGTATTTCCAAGTTTAAAATGTCCTGGTATCGTTCGGTGAAGTCAATGTGGAGGTTTTCCAAATGTTGGCAGTAGGCAAACAAGTCGTCGTTACTGCAGGATACTGATAAATTCGGAAAATTGTGAAACTCACGTCTGCCCATATTCTTTTTGTGCAGAAGCAGTTTGGCTGCGAAAGCAGCAACGACATTTTTTGTTTTAATTAAATTTAGTTCATCGCCTTGCAGTTGGAGGTTCATGTCGTTGAACAATTTATACAGGTCTGTCATGTAAGCTATATCATTCTTTGATGTTATGAGCTTGTTGCGCAGCTCTGTATCTTTACTTTCCAAGAACTCTATCACAGAGTCAAACAGGTTGTAAAATCGAATCAGACAATTGCCTCTTGACAGCCAACGAACTTCAGTATGAAGCAACAAACGGTTGAAATCTTCGTCATTAGTAACACAAAGCTGATGAAATAATCTATCATTCAAAGAGCTGCTACGGATTTTATTGACTGCTTTGTAACATATTGCAGTGATTGAAATAGTCGTTCACTTAAGTTTCTAGCAACAAAATGTTGTCTATGAATAACGCAATGTATAGCAAGGACATCTGGAATTTTATTTTTTAAGTACGCTATGAAGCCTTTATGGCGCCCTGTCATAGCCGGACCGCCATCCGTAGTAACTGATATAATATTTTTCAAAGGAATCTCTTTCTCTTCACAAAACTTTTCCAATGTATTGAATATGGTTTCGCCTTTTGTATCTGTCTCCAAATTTCTGGCAAACAATAGTTCTTCACGTATTTTCTCATCTTTAATAAACCTCACGTAAGATAGCAACAACGCTTCATTAGTTGGTAAAGTGGACTCATCGAGCTGAATTGAGAATTGACTAGTCCTCAGATGATTGCACAATGATTCTTCAATGTTTTCAGCCATTTCATCAATTCGTCTTTGCACAGAATTATTACTCAAAGGAATTTTTCGGATAATATCTGCGGCCGGTTTATGAAGCACAGTAGTTATTACTTCCTTTATTGCTGGCAAAATTAACTCTTCTCCGATGTTGTGTGGTTTGTCTTTTTGAGCAATTCACAAAGATATATTGTACGAAGCTCGAAGTCCGTCATCTTGCTTAGCAGCCGCCGAAAATAGTTTTGATACACTTGGCTGAGTATTATGCTTCTTCTCTAGGTCTTGAAAATATGCTACATTCTTGTCTTTCTTATCTGGATGCATTTTATTCAAATGATCTTGCAGTCTTGAAGGCTTCATTGCTTCGTTCGAAAATGTTTTTAGACATAGAAGACACAAAGGCGACGACGGGTTTGTGGGATTTTCAATAAATCCGAATTTAATATATTTCGCAGATATTGCCGTCTCTTCTTTTTTATTTTTTTTTCTGGGTCTCTTACCGCCCCCCTTTAGGCCTGCAGCGCCCACGTTGGGAAAGACTGCTCTATACCAATACGATTAAATATCAAGGTGGTTCTTCGAAATATGAATTAGATTCAGCAGTTCTCAACATTTTTGCATCTAAAATTGTCTGCTGCTTCACACCAGTGTAATTTAATCGGTCCTAAAAGTGCGGTATAAATAAAAAATGTGTTGTCCGTTTTCTAAAAACATTTTAATTTAGAAACATGATGTTAACACTCCTAATCCAGCAAAAGTATATGATTTAGAGACGCAAAATAACAGTTGCAGAGATTTCTATAATTAATAACTTCATTATTGACCGCCGGTGTTAATTATAGCAATAAATAACGTTAGTGTTGTGAAAATTTAAATGAAACAAAATTTATTGACGATCAACAAAAATGTTTTTCTATAGATGGATTTTTTGTTTGATATCACGATGAGTTTTTTTTTATTTAAGCAGCATGTAGGTTATAATATAAATAAATAATAATAGGAAAATTGTTGGATTTAAATAGTTTCTCTTTTAATGTGCATTAGCGTGCTCTGAAATTATTGCAATAGGGTCTTTAAAAAATATATTTCCAAACTGAAATTGTGCAGTTTGTAGATTTTAAAACTTTTAATGTAAAAAAAATCTAAGAAAAACCCTAAATTGTTGATACAATGTAGATACGTCCACAGATAGGTTATCCTATTATTCACTTTTCTAATTTTCGAAAATATTTGTTCTCCTATCGAAGATTTATATTTTTCACATATCAAAAACCAACTAATTCCCATGTAAAATTATAAAAATTTAAATATAATTCCTTTATTATTCAATATTTCTACATAAAACTTGGAGAAAGTTGAAAAAAAAAACATTCTTACGTTCTTCTAAGGTAGAAATCCTAGTTTTATCAATTTCCATCATCTATTAAACAAGTCTTTAACCAATAATGCAATGATAGTGCAAAAAATAAACAACCTTGCATGAATAATATAAAACCAAAAGATATGAACCACAGCATTTAATTTCTATGAAACATATTGACAGATAATTACCGTGTTGCCCACATTATTCTTGTTTAAATTCATGATAAATGTTTTATTTTAATATAAATTCTAAATATATAAAACGTCATAACTCCTCCCTGTTAAAGATCTTTGAATAATTTTCATTCTAACTAGCATTATGAAATGTTGAAGATAACAAATAGTATGCCTTCCATCACAATATGGCCGATCTGTCAGTGACGTTTTTAAATGGAAATTTAAGGTTGGGAATAGAATGATATTTTGGAACTTTAGTTCTTTACGTCAGGTTATGTTTGAGCGATCGGGGGTCGCGACGCAAAAGATCTGACCGTTACGTTATGTTACATTGCTTCGTTATGTGCCTTGCTGCGTGCGTGTGATCTCTCCTGAGTCTCTCTCCCGTTTACGAAGCAGCGATTCATATGCTTCGGCCGGGAATCGAACCCGGGTCGACCGCGTGGAAGGCGAGCATTCTACCACTGAACCACCGATGCTATATTAAAATTCTATGCAAAGCTGGTATTCGCAGTGCTGGTGATCTACTTGAATTTGTTCGGATAAATTTCTACTACTATTTCCATAATTTTTTTTGCGCGATTAATCTTTTTTGTTTATTTACAGCATCGGTTGTCAGGACGGTAGGTTGTGTTTACTGGTTTCTAGGTTTAACACGTCGGTAAGTGATTTACTTACCGTTCAGACGTCGAAAAGTAATAAATAGCAAAACAATTTCACCAAAATGCAAAATATATTTTAAACTGATCGAGAAGTATAAATGTCACTTTTGACATTTCGTTCATTTCGAAGAAATTATTTTATTCGGAATTTATTTCAATACGATCGCGCAAAAAATGGTATAAGCATCTCGAACGTTAAGGGTAAATACAACGTTTGCATGTAGATTCCTCTCGTAAAATATGACATGAGGATTAAGGGGTCTAGCACATTTACTTTTCGAAATACAGGGTGTTGAAATTTTGAAAACTTGAATGTCTTAATTCGATAACTTTAAAATGGATGAATAAATTGATTTGGCATTTGGCAGGTTGTTTTTAAATGTAAAAGGGCATATTTTGAGCAACTAGTGTGGATATGATGGCCATATCGCACGAGGACAAAGTTTGAGCACGACGCCGTAGGCGAAGTGCTCAATCGTTCAAGTGCGATATGGACAATCCACACGAGTCGAACAGCATATTTTTTCTACGACCCACTTAAGAAAAAATCTAGAAAATAAAAATTTCTTAAACTGTAATATAACTTCAAATTCAAAATTTAACAATTCAATTTTCAATTTTCAATTTTATGTTTCCACTAATTTTTGTGTGGTAAACGTACAGTTCTTGAATGCCCAATTTGTATTGCTACGGTTTCCCTTTTTAAATATACGATGCTGTTATAAGTAGATGTTGCCAGTCGGACTCCCTCATGAAGGGTACCGTACCATTATCTATAATAATGAATATTCTGCTAAATATTTCAAACGTCTACCTGTGTTCGTTATTAATATAAAGCAGAATAATTATATAAAAATAAAATTAACAATAAAAAAACTTCTTCACGGGGAATCGAACCCGGGTCTACCACGTGAGAGTCTGGTTTGCTTACTACTCGACCACCGATGAATATGCAAATTGTTTATCTATAACGTCATTTTTGCTTAAAAGGAACTAAAGTTCCTACCGTGTGTCCCGCGACACGTTCTACCTTTTTATCTATTTTTGTCAAATTGAGTAGAATTCTAATTTACATGGTCGATTTTCGTCTATATTTTAAGAAAGCACGATTGCTGCCATGGCATATAGTGATAAAATAATCAGAAGTGGTGTCAAAAAGCTAAAAAACTGTGAAGAATCCATTAATAAGTTGGCAAAAGGCAATACAGTGTCAATTAGCTAGACAAGAGTCTCTGTCAAAAGGCTGTATAAGCTAGTAAGTGAATAATAATAATGTATATATATAAAGGATACAGAAGACAAAGGATTATCATAATGTCGGATAGTCAATCAGCCATTAAAGCACTGAGCTCTTGTGTAATCAGTTCCAAAATGGTGTGGGAATGCCTAGACAAACTCAATGAACTTGGCGAGAACAATATTGTCACCTTTCTATGGATTCCAGGACACACTGGAATAGAAGGAAATGAAATAGCAAAGAGGGGGACTGAAATACCTTTCTGGGGGCTTTGAACCCTTTTGCGGAATCAGCCCCAATGTAATATTGGAAGAAATAGGTAAAGCCGAGAAAAAAAGATCTGACCATTGGAAAGATCTAGTAGAGCTTATACAATCAAATACTCTTCTGGGTGACTACAAACTGAGAATATTAAAGAACTTTTAAATACCTAGTTAGTAGCCAATATCAATTATTCTTCCACCATTGGCGACCACATTTGCAATAATTTTCAGTATTCAACGAATCAAAATCGTGATTTCGCTAAAACCGTGAAACTGGGTCACTATATAGACAATATTAATGGAACCCTAAATCACTGATTTTATGTAGGCCGTAATAGACCAAGAAAAATTGTTGAAGAATACGCTACAGGTATTTGATTAAAAATAATGAGACTAGCTAGCATTGTATGAAATAATATACAGTACCGTTCTTGTTTGCTTTTGTGTAACTTTGTTGCTAATAATGATACATATTTATCAGAAACACTGATAAATGAGATGGCTTAAAGATTTTTTTCTTCGTATTTTACTTAATACACAAGACAGTTATTATCCGTGAAGAAGACGATCGGCTAATTGCAAGGCTCGAGCTCGAGCCGTGTAAAATAATTACGTCCGTTTTAGTTGCTTTTCTATACATCAAATAATCAGGTTTTTTTGGTTAACTCTCTAAATCTTCAATTAAGATGCTGACTTCAATTCACTCTCTTCATTTTATATTATTTATTATTACTATGATAAATCTCCCAGAGAGCATTTTATTGGAAACACTAACGTTTTATTTTCGCCATTGACAATACTGTACACAGAGTGGCCCAAAAGTCTGGAAACGGATGTAAATTGTACAAAATTTGGGGTAGGTACACCTATTTTGGGATACGTAGATTCCAGATTTGATATTTACAATTTTGCCAGATTTGCTGTTTCTTTTGAATTATTATTAACTGGTTTTTCAAACGCATCACCCTGTATTCTCAGACATTATTGGAATCTCTTATTTAATACGAATTCAACAATAAGTAATTCTTACGATTTTATTTAGAATAGGTCTTAAATACGCATAAATTAATGCAAAATATGTAGATTTGAAGAAATTTAAGTGTAGAATGCTGTGATTTTGTTAATTGGGACATTCTTTATCGTCAAATAAATATGAACTTCTACTTAGAAATGAAATTGTACGTACACTAAGAAACTTGCTTAGAGCCAATTCTAATCAGATATGATTTTAGGAAGCTGGAGCTCCAGCTCATTTTGGTGTAAATTTTCAGCGTTATTTAGATGAGATATTTCCCGGGCAATGAATTGGTGAATGAGGTAGAATTGAATGACCTCCTCGTTTACCTGATTTCAATCCTGGAGATTATTTTTATTGGGGATACTTGAAAAATTCAGTTTACAAATAGGCGTTGCCAGAATTATGTTTTATATATTTTAGACCTTACAAACTAGAGTGTTGTTGAACTCGTATTAGATAATGACTGAAAGTACAGGGTGTTGAATTTGAAAAACCAAAGTTACTAATAATACAAGATAAACGGCAAATCTGGCTAGACCATTGAAAGTCCGAATAAGTGAACATAAAAAATATATAAAAGATAGGGAGTTCTTTAAATCAGATTTGTAAACATGCTTGTGAAGAGGGGCATAAAATTCAATGGGATTCGACAAAAATAATATTGAAAGAGCCCAATGATAAAAGACGAAAAATCAAAGAAAGTGCTTTAATACAACTAAATGCAGATAAATGTGTAGCTAGTATTTCAGCCGAATGTAGTCAAATTTGGTTACCAATGGTTACCTGCGTTATTAGGATAGCATCATAAGTTTTTATCCAGGTTTTCTTATGATTTATCATTGGAATAGTTGTTAATCGATACACACTTCAATATACAAAATCACCAAACTGAGTTATACATATTTTGAAAACAAAAATAATCATTTACAAAAAAGTAATAACATCTCCAAAATAAGCGAAAAAAGCGCTATCCCAATAAAAACCTTTCCTGGAACGTGCACTTCACTGGATTCCATTTCTAGTAGACTATCATATCGTTATAATGTCATAAAATGAAATATTTTATTTCACATTTTACCAGAGATGTGATCTACTATGAATGGACCTTAATAAAATTTGACAACAAAATTTTGTAGTCTTAAATTTCAAAATATTATTGATTGTCTAGCTGTCAAATTTTTTTCGTTGTGTCAGATAGGGACCGAAAATTATTTCATTACCAGTTAATCTTGACAACGGTAGCTGTAACGCTACCGAAACGTCGAAATAAAAAATAAAAAACAGTATTGTGGTTTGATTCCCCAAAAAAAATTAGAGAAAAAAGATCAAATATGGAATTCCCGTATCCTAAAATAGGAATACCCCAAATTTTGTACAATTGAGACTAACAATTAACGAGACAATTGGCCGTTTCCAGACTTTTGGGCCACTCTGTATAGGTACCTAATTTTTGATACAAATTGTTTTTGGCAGAGAAATTTTCATAAGTAGAAGCTGGTAGTTTTATTTGTCTCACTAGTTTGACATTTTTTTTTCGGATTATTTATTCGCGAAACACCCTGTACGGTACTCGGAACGCACCTTCTATTTCGCGATAACGTTTCGGCTTACAATGCGAATCCTGTATTTATAATACCGTGGAAGCTTTGACAGAAAGATAGCCGACATGCTCTACAAATTTCTATTGTTTATAAGAAGGTAACACCAACATATTTTTAACTTGTTATTAATGATATATAAATGTATATGTTCTCGAAAATGATCGATGTAACAAAAAACAAGATATTAGTTGAAATTTCTTGGAGGATATAATTAT